>RJWJ010015933.1:0-36037 GCA_004363605.1 Indri indri
CCCTGCCCCTTCCGCAGTGTGAGGGTGCAGCAATCAGCATCATCTGTGCGGAGTGGGTCCTCGCCACACACTGAATCTTCTGGCACCTGGATCTTGAACTTCCCAGCCTCCACAACTGTGAGCAATCCATTTCTGCTGATTATAAATTACCCAGTCTGTGGCATCTGGCTCTGGTGGGCCAAACAGGCAAGGCTTTCTGTTGCCCCATTCCTGCTGCTTGGCCTTGCATTGTCAGTGAAGCCTGCCAGCACTCAGCACGAAACAGGGCTTTCAGATGGCTCTGGCCTGCCCACGACAGATTTCGATCCATTTTAAGGGATCCCTGTTTCAGTTCAGAGTCCTCAGGTGATCTTCCAGTCCCTCCCCTTCCGTCCCCTACTTGGGGACAGACCTCAGAAGACACAGTAAGCTACAGAAGGTCTCGAGGTACAACACCCCTCTGCCGAGCCTCAGCAGCACTGGGTTCAGAGACCTGGAGGCCTGTGTGTATTGGGCACTGTGCCACGGAGTCCAAGAAGAGCCTAAGCGGGTCCTCGCCACGAAGGTCAGGCATGTACTCTCATTCCCCCCCAGCCTTACTGCCCAAACAACTGATCTGTGAGGTCTCGATGCTCTAATGTCTTACTCGCCTTGTGACATCTGTATGAGACCTAGACCTTACAGGAACACGGGCAAAAAGAGTTATGGTTTTGGGGTTCCGTGGTGCCAGCTGCCCGTTCAGGGAATGGTAACGGTCCGTCTGCTCTCCTTCTGGAGCACGGAGGAGGGCGACCTCTCTGTGTGCGTCACAGGAGCACTGAGGGTGCAGGGCTTTGCTGAGGGTGGCAGCTCCCTGTCACTCCCCTGGCTCAGGTCCCGCCTTCCCCATCCCACGGCAGTCTAGTGCTGGCAGCTGGCAGCCTCGGGCACTCAGCCCTGGGCCCAGAATGTGCAGTCTCTAAGTGCTCTGGGCTTCTCGAGAAGAAGGACATTATCTCTGACATTATTATATAATAATGAGAAAATGTTCCTGCGTGCTGTGGCTTTCTGGCTGAGCAGACCATGCTCTGTGAGGAAATATGGTTATAGGAATTATGCTCTTATTTATCTTCACTCCAGAATATCAAAGTTGACAGCACAGAGACACAGTCTGGTCATTTCCAGATCATTTACCTCCCCGCCCCCGCCCTGCCCTGTCATCAGCTACCCTGCCTCCTGCTCCCTGGGCCTCGGGCCCTTTCTCTGTCCACTCGCTTCCTACGGTGCACTTTCCTCATTGAATTCTTACATTAGTCCTAGCAGTTAGGTACAGTAGTGTCCTCATTTTACAGTGGAGGAAACTGAGGCCTAGAGAGGTTAAGTAACTTGCCCAGGGTCACACAGCTAGTAAGTGGCAAAGCACAGATTCACACCCAGGCAGTCTGGCTGCAGAATTTGTGCTTCTACCCCTGTGCTATTCAGCCTCCAGGTTTGGTGCTTTGTCTATGTGGCTCTGGGTCCAGAACAAACTGTAGTACCACCGTGATAACTGGCACCCTGAGTAAGGGACACCCTGGAGCCAGGGGTGCTGGTGGTCGGCCCAACCACTCACCCGTGTGAGAAGATGAGCCCCCATGGAAGCCTCAGGCCATGCAAAGGGGCAAAGCTATCCTTTCCCCCTGGGAGGTTACCAGAGCCTCCGAGTAGGTAATGCCACAGTTTGAGTGTCTGAAATGCCTATGGGGAACCCAGCACCTCCAGAGCAATTCCTGGGATTCTCAGAGCTTCCCAGAAGCAGCCTTGGTTTGAGCAGCTGAGCTATGAGCAGCCGGCCACAGGACACCCTGGCTCCGGGCCAGCTCCCGGGCATGGCCAGCAATGGGCCGTGGGGCCCTCCCCAGGAGTGCCCAGTGAGCACGGGCCGGTGTCTGTCACTGTGCACCTGTGGGCATGGGCCTGTGGATGTGAAGCGACAAATGTGTATCTCACCACAGTGTGTTGTCAAGTTGTGTCTTCACTTTTGCTCACTAGAGTGTGTCGGGGGGCTTATGTCTAAATATGATAGATATGTGCTAATGTGAGCACAAAGCTTGTCAAAGTTTGTGTGTGTGAAAGAGGGTAGGCTGGAGGTATACAGCCGTGTACCCACGTGTGTGCATGTGGATACACCCTCCTTGTGGTTCTCAACACAGTTGTGGCTTACAGCTGCCCTCGCATGTCACAATGTAACAATGGGCCCTGCCTTGCAGAGACAGGCAGCTTGGCGTGCTGTGGGCTTGACGTTGTTCCCGCAGGGTGTGGCTTCTGGTGGTTTTCCCTTGTCTCTCTCTGGTTTCTGCTCGCCTCTCTTGTGCCACCCCTGCCTCCTGGCTCCTCCGGCCACATCAGAAGACAGCTGGCAACCATTCGATTCAGAGGCATTTTTTTTGAGCCAATGGAAGGACAGTGCCCCAGAGTCCCTGGAACCATGCGGGACTGTATCCTGCCTGCTCCCAAACCACCATCTCCTTCCGACCCAAGCCTCCTTCCGCACCCAGGTGGGCACGACCCGTGGGAGAGGGCCCTGCCCTCTCCAGCGTTCTGCCTCAGATTGGTTCGGGAAGCGCATGGCTCTCTGGCATACCATAAGGCTCTTCTCTAGGTCCCTGGGGATTTCACTTATAGCCTCCACATTCCCCAGCAAATCTGGGAAAACTGGGGACTGTGGGGACCATTAAAACTTGCGTATGTCTGGAGTTTAACAGAGAGGGCGATACTAAGCTGCTGGTGGGCTCCTAGGAGAGGAATGACATGTGCAGAGGCAGATGCGGGAGATGGTTTCTGCAGCCTGGCAGGGAGAAGCAGCTCTTGGCACCAGCTCCGAGAGGCCTGATGCAACCTCACTCCCTCTGCAGCAGCTCCGCGGCACAGCGCCCCTTGCCCAGGTCTCCCCAGTGTGTGACTGGCCCTCAGGATGCTCTTTAGCCGGTAGGGCTTTAGGCAGGATGCCTCCAAGTGGAGACTTTCTTATGATGAGAAAAACAATCAGCAAGCTCTACAACCTTGGACAAATTGCTTAAGCCCTCTGTGTCTCTGTTTTTTAATCTATAAAGTGGGCATAGTAAAAATCTATGCCTCACAGGGTTGTGGTAAGAATTAAATGAGCTACTCTATGTCAGCACCTAGCACAGTATCTGGCAAGCGGGAAGCACTTAGTAAGTGTTTGCTGTTAGGAGATTATTCCACAGGTCGATCTGGCCTTTTCCCTGGGTCTGCTGGAGAGGGGAGAAGGGAGGGACAACACCCTTTCATTTCTGGAAAAGATTCCCATTGACCTGGTGTTCCTGGGTACATCCAGGATGCCCGGTGGACTTAGCCCTGAGCTGCCTTCCTGTCACGCAGGTGAGGGCTGCAACCCATGACAAAAACCAGCCTGCCTCTGCCTGTCAGTCATCTCTGACGTCTTCTCTTAAAGGTCAGCAGAGCAGAGCGACCCCCCCTCTAGAATTTGTCTCTGGTGATAAGATCAGCAGACACAGGCTCTAAAAATAAACCTTAATAAGATTTTCAGTAAACACCTTCTCTACAACAATTCAGATCACGATTCTTTTTCTCTCCCAGAGCAATGTGACCTATAGCGAAGCCCATTCCCGCAAAGGAGGAGGAAATGTCAAGGGCTTTCAGAGCGTCAGATAAGGCGGCTCTGCCTCTGACAGGCCTGGCAGCCTTCGTGTATGAGCCCCCCACTCCCCTCCAGGATGCACCTGCACTCCTGTGCACCCCCGGCCCCCTGCAGCCCACCAGGCCCAGGGAACAGCCTGAGCCCTGCGGGAGTGTGTCTGCAATACAGCCAAGCGCGGAGAGGGACAGGTGGCTTGGCTTTGTTACATTTCGCTTTGGCCCCGGCACGCGGCTCTCGCTGTCAGAGGTGGTGTCTGGGGACCACCGAGTCTATCTAGTTTACGGGGGAGGGGGCCAGCCTGGACGCCTGGTGCAGCGCAGGGCAATGTTCGGGTCTCCCAGCCAACACACGCAGGCAGGCGGGGGAGACAATGTCCCCCAGGGCGCGCCGCTGAGATGTCTCTCCTGCTCCTTCTCCCGCCACCCCACCCCAAGGGAGGAAAGGTCAGAGGGGTGCTGGGCGGCTGTCAGCAGCACCAGCCTTCTCCTGGGGCATTGCATAAAGCGGCGGAAGAAGGAAGAGAAGCGGGGAAAGCGGGGAAAGGGCGAAGAGGAAAGCGGGGCGGGGGGTGGGGAGGAAGTGGGGAAGGGGAATGAAAAGAAGGGCGGAGATGGGGCGACTGAGGTTGCGCCACGGATCACCCACCGCTCTGCGGCGGGTCGGGGCCCACTGTCCCCTCTCTGGGGAGGGGGCGCGGGAGCAGCGGGCGGGGCCGTCTGTGAGGCTGGGGTGGGAGCAGAAGGAAGGCGAGGAGGAGAAAAACAAAGCGGCGAGGGCGCCCCGCGGGGGGACCGGGACCGGGTCTGCATGCACCGGGAGGGTCGGGGGAATGGCCCGGAGCGCGTGCGCAGCTGGCCCGGCAGCGCCCCCTGCCGGCAGCCGAGGTTTCCCGCGGCGCCCGGCCCGAGGGCCCCTCCCGGCGGGTTTAATCCCCTTCCACCCGCTTGTGTTTTCTCCTGGCTTTCAGCTGAATGGTGGAATTGGTTTCACTGTTTCCTTTCTGGGGCTGTGGTTGAGGCCGACTGTTCCAGCTGGAATGAAATATTATTGTTGTATTCTTGCCTCTGTCTCTGGTTTGGGATTTGAAGATAGAAAAGATGCATTGTCTCATAATTAATTTAGGTGGCTGTCACTGTGGCCACAGCTGGCCCCAGGCAAAGAGCAGAGCCTGAGATATGAGGTGAGGGAAAGGAAATAATAACCACAGCCTGCACGGGCCAATAAAACCTCGCTAACCCGCGGCCGCCAGCGGGGAGCTGTGCAGTCCTCACCCCTGTTCACCGTGCCTCCCAACGCCTACTAAGCCTTTGTGAATGCTGCCTCACTTCATCCCCGGAATCTCCCCATGTATTAGCTAGTGTTAGCCCCATTTTACAGATGAGGCAACTACAATTCAAGGAGGTCAAGTAACTTGCTCAGGGTCACAATGCCAACAGCAAGAAGGGCTCAGATTTGAACCTGGTTCTATTTGGCTTTGCGATGTTTTTCCCGTGCACCAGGCAGCCCTCCCTGCACACAGTCCCTCCTGATTCCTTTCTTGGAAGTCCCAGCATTCCAGTGCTCGCCCCACCCGCTTTCCCCTGCTGCAGGCACCCACTTGCCCTCTCTACCGCACTTCTCCATTGCAGTGTGTCCTGCGAGAAGGATCTGGAACTACTTCACGCTAAGGTTTCGGTGACTGATAACAGCTTAAAGTGCTCCCCTCCCCCAGGATTTGACTTTTAGGTAGACTCTAAGCCTCAAGTTAAAAGAAGATATTCTTAAGGGAATTGATTTAAGTGACAGCCAGGAAAATGGAGCAATGTCGTGGGTGCAATAAGCCCTGCAGGTTCCCCTCTGACACACAGGCAAGGCCCACTCCTTCTGTGGATGCGGCTTTAGGAGGGGAGTCTGGGGAAGAGGGTGGATAGGCCCTCAGTTGAGAACCTACTGTGTGCCTGGTGCACACTGCCGCACGCTTCACAAATGTTATCCCCTTTATTCCTCATAACTGCCTACCTATGAGGTGGTTGCACCTTTTCCCATGTCACAGAGGAGGAAACTGGGACCTTCTTGGAGATTAAATCACTTGCGCAAGGAAATGCTGCTAGTAAGTTCCTAGGTTGAGATTCAGACTCGTTCATTCAATCATTTATTACGCATATCTTTTATTCTTTAAATATTATTTTTGTTGGGTGCAATGATATGGGATGAGATATAATCCTTCTTCTCCCCCTCACTGCTAATGTTTCCGAGGGGGCAAATAGTCATGTGATCCAATCACCACAGTATGTTGCCGTCTGGTAGGTGCTGTGTGGGGTACCGTGGGTGGGCCGCAAACACTAAACACATGGCCAGTTCTACCTAAGGGCAGCGGGTGGAGAGGAAGAAAGAGGGAACTGGGCCTCCCTCACCCTCTCCAGGAACGCTGTGGGGAGGGGACCACAGTGGCTTCAGATGGGGCCCCTTAAAATGCCGCTGGACTCCCCTGCTGTGGGACACCTGACTTCATTGCAGCATTCTGAGGATTATTAGGTCATTATAAAGTGCCTTGTATTTCTTGGATATTTGGGCAGCTTAAATGTACAAAAATCATCATCTTTCTTTGTCTTCTCGGTTCAACAGAGGATGATTTTAAAATATACTTGACTTGAAGAATAAGGATAAAAAAGAAAATGTGGGAGCCTGAGGTAAAAATGGAAAATAGATGAAACTCAAAGTATTTTCAAGGTGTCTTTTTCTCTGTGTTTCTATTTTGCAGGTTTTAAAAGCAGAATTAAAGTGTAAAGCACAGGGAAATTTCTCTGATGCAGCATTTACATAAGAAACACATTCAGAAAAAGAGGCTGTGATTCTAAAAGTGTCCTTATTATACTGCACTAAAAATCTCCCTTGGGATGGGGGAGGTTTAAATTAGTTGGAGAGAGAAGGAAATAAAATCCCCCTTTTCAAAATGCAAATCTCTTCCAAACTGAAAATTCCACCTTAGGAAATGGCCACACTGTGTTCCCGGTCAGACAAAGCCCTCATTGTGCAGGGGCTCCACCTTTCCAAGCCTTCATCACAATTCACCGCTCCTCCTACATCCGCTGGGCAAGTCTCAACGCTGAGCTTGGTGCTACATCACAGACCTCAGCACAATTCACAAGGAGGTTCTTGTTTTTAGAGGTTGTGCATTTTGCTGTAGAAATGTGTCCATAGGCCAATCAATTGCCTTGAGAAATCAAAGCTAGTGGAAATAGCACAATATGTCATGGATCTCCACAGCCCATATGATGTCTGTGTGTATTTGCATATAGTTTCTCTGATATTTATTTGCATGTTAAGCTGCATAGAATTTCACATACAAGAATAGTGCTATCAACGCAATGTTCTGGTTATCTATTGCTGTATGACAAACTACCTCAAACTTAATGACTTAAACAGCAACCATTTTATTATGCGTCGTGATTTTGTGGATTAGGAATTAGGGCAGGGCTAAGCTAGGTGATTCTCCTGCTCCAGGGTGGCAACGACTGGGGTCAATCGGTGGCATTCAGCTAGTGGTGAGGCTGGTCTTGAGGGTCCAAAACTATTTTACTCACATGCCTGGCACCTTGGCTGGGATGGCTGTAAGGCTGGACTCCATGGGTCCCTCTCTCCATGTAGACTCAAAGCCTCTCCATGTAGTCTCTGAGGCAAGGTAGTCAGACTTCTTACATGACAGTTTAGGGCTCCAAGACCAGGTATTCCAGGACACATAAAGACAAAACTGTCACTCCCCGTTAAAGGACTTTCTTTGGAGTCCCAGCATTCCCAGTTTCTTTCTCCCCCTCTCCCCCTCCCCCTCAGCCCTGCCTCAGACACCCATTTATTGTGCCCAGAACTGGCACGTTGTTACTTCTGCTGCTGTTATTGGTCAAAGCAAGTCACAACGCAGCCCAGAATCATGGGCAGGGACAATAGACTCCACCTCTCTAAAGGACAAGGATCAAAGAGTTTGTGACCAGCTCTAATCCACTACACCCAGTGACCATAGGGTTTATTTTTAGACTCATTTTTCCATAGATAAGAATAGACTGGGTAGAAACAAAGAATCTGAGACTTCGAAGAGTCATGAAAGATTAACTAGGCCAGATTCAGGGGCTCACACCTGTAATCCCAGCACTTTGGGAGGACAAGGCAGCAGTATCACTTGAGCTCTGAAGTTCAAGACCAGCCTGAGCAAGAGCGAGACCCCATCTCTGCAAAAAATGGGAAAAATAGCCGAATGTGGTGGTGCATGCCTGTAGTCTCCGCTACTTGGAAGGCTCAGGAGGATCACTTGAGCCCAGGAGTTCAAGGTTGCAGTGAGCTTAAGTTGACACCACTACTCTACCTGGGTGACAGAGCGAGTCCCTGTCTCAAAAAAAAAAAAAAAAAATTATCTAGTTCCCATTCTAATTTTATGGATAAGGTAATTGAGTCTTACAGAGATCTAATAACCTGTGTGACAGAGCCACTGATCACAAAAGCAGATCTCAAACTCACATATTCTGAGCCCAGATTCAATAAAATATTTACTTGCTGAATGCCTGCTAAGTTCACAGCCCAAACTAGAAATGCAAAGTTGAGTATTATGTGGTTCTTCGCATCCAAGAGTTTGTAACTGAATGGAGGAGAAGAGTCAAGAAATAACCTCAATATTGATAAAATAAGAATGCATATAACATGCTATGAAATTCCATGGAAAGATAGGTCTAATCTGGCTAGGGAGTTTAGCAAGAGATTTCTGGAAGACCCGAAGTTTGATATAGGCCTTTAGGAATGGCTGAAACTTTTGACTGATGACACTATAGCAGGGAGGTGTTCTAGCACATTGTGAGCAAAGGGAGAGAGACGGGACAGCCAGGGAAATGCGTGGTGGCAACCTGGGGTGTGTGTAGGGCAGCAGTGAGCAGGAACCCTGACCCCTCAGGAACCCTGAGGAGCCAGTACTTAGTTCTGTCTCATTCGCCCTCTCAGATTTAGTCACGCTAGAGCCCAGGCGTGCACATTGTGCAGGTATCTGTCCAGATTCTGCAGCCAGCCTGTGGTGGTCTATTGAGACACTTTACAGTTAACTCACCTGCATGAGTGGGATTGGCTTTCTATTCTAGCCCAGCTGTTCTCAATGCTGACCACACATTACAATTTCCATGGGTGCCTTTAGATTGTCTGAGGTGAGACCTAGGTCCTATTCTTGTTTGTTTGTTTCTTTTAACTCCCTGGTTGATTTTAATGTGCTGGAGCCACTGTTGTCAAACTCTAGTGCACGTCGGAATCACTTGGAGGACTTATCCAAACACAGATAAGTGGATTCCACCCCCAGACTTTCTGGTTTAGAAAGTCTATAGTGGGGCCCAAGAATGAACATTTCTAACAAGTGCTCAGGACATGCCCATGATGCTAATCCCTGGACCACACTTTGAGAATCAGTGCTCTAGACAATGGACCTAACCAGTTACACATCTGAACCCACTTCCTCAGCAATCCCATCATTGAAAGAACTGAGGTTGCAGACTGCATAGTACAAAACCTTGCTACCTGCTAGTCCAAGTGGGGTCCCTGGACCAGCACCACTGGCATCAACTGGAAGCTTGTTAGACATACAGAGTTCCCCAGATGTTCTGCATCAGAATCTCCTTTTTAACCAGATTGCCTAGGCGATTTAAAGGCACAGTACAGTTCGAGAAGCTCTGCTCTTGAGCATGCTTAGTTCTCCCTGGTCACAATCTGAGTCTTGATAGTACCCCCAGGTCTCTTGGATGAGCAGAGGTCCCCAAGCACAGCAGCTATAATGACTTAGCTGACAAAGGGCACTAACTGAGGGGTCTGTAACTCACAGACCCCCTCCACCCAGCTTTTTAATATATATTTTATACACTGTGAATTTGGATAATAGCAGCTAGGTAACAGAATATAAGTTCGTTTTTGCTTTTCAGCCTCTTGCAGTTTATGAAGCACTTTCACCTATGACTAGTTTTACATTTATTAAAGAATATTGAAATACCCAATGCAAGCACACGCAAAGGGAAACAAACTCTAATCCCTTAATATCAGGAGTATCTGCTACTTTATTTATTTATTTATCTATCTATCTTTCTATCTATCTAGAGACAGGATCTTGCTATGTTGCCCAAGCTAGATTTGAACTCCTGGGCTCAAGTGAACCTCCTGCCTCAGCCTCTTGAGTAGCTGGGATGACAGGGGTGGGCCACTATGCCTAGCTTTTTTCTTTTTTCTTTTAGTTTTTAAATTTTTTACTATTTTCAATTTTTTTTCCCGGAGCAGCCCACCAATGGGTGACCCGAGGCCATTTTCACAGCTTTTGGCCCATTTCTAGCTAGGATGAAGCTGCTCTTTTGATTTCAGGTGTTGATCCCCTCCATCACACTGCTTTGCTCAAAACTAAATGCCCCCAACTGGTCCTTAGTGTCCTGTCTCAGGGGAATTTTCCTCCTCTTTATAATATGGAGAGTTAATGACCCATTCAGTTAAGATTTTGCCTAGTAGATTTGGAATGTGCCTTGCTTGCTCCAAACCAGCTATAGCTTGCATCAGTTATACCATTGCCAGTTGACATGATAAGATCGTGAAGTTCTTCCTAACCCTTTCCAACGTGCAAGACCCCTTGTCTTAGCTTCTTAGCCAATTTGTTCAATTTCATCCCTTTCAGAGGATGGATGCAGCAGAGGTCAGTCTGTCACCCCCGACTCATTGCCAGTCGGGTCCTTCTGTCTCCTTTTGCCAATTTCATGATCTAAAACCTGGAGAGCCATCTTGCACCGAAGAGAAAATAAAAATCACCTTAAGAGGTCACTTCAGGTCTCTTAGCACTGCAGGCATGTATTAAATGTCATGCTGGCAAGGCTCCAAGCAAGACAATTCCTCACGAAAATTCTTGCCATTTTCATAGGATGCTCTATTTTTCTATTTTTAACAAAAGAACACCATTGTCTAGGGATAAGAACAGGTTTTGACTTACATGAAGAAAGACATTTGCATCGATGCCAATAAAAGAGTGAAGTCTCCTGACAGAATAATCAATTTTCTTTTCAAGGTACAGGTGGTTATACTGTGACTAGATGCCGCTATCAAAATGATTCTACCCTGGCTGACCAGGTTGTTTTAATTGAGTATATTATCTTGTGGCAGGAAGAAGAGGGTGAATTATGCCAGTAGGTTTTTTTTTGTGGGGGCATACATGTGTGGTGAGTTTTGAGAAAAATATTGTATAAAAATTAGTGGTTGTGAACTTAATCAATCAGGGAGGGACTATCTGCATTGCAAAAAGAACTTGCCTCGGGTTTCATTAAATACTAAGGACCAGGGACTTGGAGAATCCGAGAGGAGATGGAGATGTTTTGAGGGAAGCTGGCTTGCAGGTGTCTCGGAACAACAGCACCTACAGAGGCATAACATAGTCCAGAGTCAGTTTCTTGGCTTTGCAGATCCAGAAGTTCAGTCAGGAAATACGGAGCTGATGGGGCTCTGTGAGACTGACTACCACTAATAGAATTCATAAGAGTCCAAGGTATAACTTCATTGTCGATTTGTTGGTTTACCATGGAAACTCTCCTTTCCATTAATTAATTCAACAAATTTCATTGCATGCCTACTATGGGCTCAAATTCCCTGCCTTCATGCTGTACACATTCTAGTAGGGGAGACATATGATAAGCAAATAAGTAAGTAAGGTCTATCAGGTAAGTAATATGTGCTACCAGAAAATTTGCATAGATTAAGGGGAAGAGAAAAGGTTGAGGTAGAAGTGAGGGTAGAGGTTGTTCCCATTTCATTTAGGAATGTCAGGGAGAGCCTTTCCGATAAAGAGACATCTGAGCAGAGACCTGAAGGAGCTAGACCCAGAGATATCTGCAGGGGGGTGCTCCCAGCAGAGTCCCAGCAGGTGGAAAGGCACACATGTGCTTGATGTGTTCAGAGAACAGTACAGAGGCCAAGTGCAGGGAAGTCAGAGAGAGGAAGGCGTTGAAGTCGGAGCGGTAGCCCTGCAGATCGCTTGCAGGCCTTCATGAGGATTTTGGCCTTTGTTCCGAGTGAGACTTTGAGCTAAAGAGTGACATAATCTGATCTACATTTTAATGGAAACGCTCTGACTGGCTGTGTTGAAAATAGACAGTGGAGGGCAAGGGACGAAGCAAGGAGCCAGACACCAGGCAGGAGGCTCTTGTGACAGTGGAGCTGGAGGTGAGAACGGCCCACCCGGAGGCAGTGGCAGAAGGACTAAGACTCTGGGTACATTTTGGAAGTGGACTCAATGGTTTTTGCTGATAGTTTGGATGTAGAATATGAGAGAGAAGAGTAGAGGCAAAGATGACTCTATGCTTCTTGGCCTACGGAACTAACTAGAAGAATGGAATCTCCATTTGCTGAGAGTAGGAAGAAAAGCTTGGCATGTGTGCGTGCTGTGTGGCCGGGGGAGAATCAGGACATCAGTTTTGAAGATGTTAATTTTGACATGCCTGTGATATATCTGGAGACAGCAGTGAGTGCCACAGGACACACGTGTCTGAAATTCAGTGGAGACATACAGGCTGGAGATGTAAATTTGGGAGTCACAGCATGCAGGTGACATTTAAAGTCTGGACACCAGAAGAAACTGCCGTAAGAGAGAGTGCAGCCATAGAAGTGTGACCTCCAACCTTTAGAGGGCAGTGAA
Organism: Indri indri; assembly: GCA_004363605.1. Taxonomy (NCBI): domain Eukaryota; kingdom Metazoa; phylum Chordata; class Mammalia; order Primates; family Indriidae; genus Indri; species Indri indri. The sequence goes on from RJWJ010015933.1 coordinate 12,279, forward strand.
ACGAAGAAAACGCAGCAAAGAAGCCTGAGAAGGAGCAGCCGCAGGGAAGGGAGGACAGCCCAGAGAGAGCAGTGGCCAGAGGCCAGGACAGAAGTGACAAGCTGTGCCAGATGCGGCTCACGTTGAGTAAGATGAGAACTGAGACTTAACTGCTGGACTCGGAATCCAGGAAGTCATCACTAACCTGGACAAGGGCAGTGCCAGCGAGAGGTGGGAAGAGAAGTCTGACTGGATTGGGTTCAAGAGAAAATAAAAGGGAAGGGAGTGGAGAGAGTACAGAGCGCTCAAGCGTTTTGCCGTAAAGGAAAACAGAGAATCGAGGCGATGGTTGACTAGGGATTGGGGTCCAGGGAGGTTTTGTGGGGTTTTTGTTGTTGTTGTTTTTTGTTTTGTTCTAGAATGGAAAATACCAGAGCATGTTTGCTGACAGAAAAGACCTGTAGAGGGGAACCGTTTTTTGAAGTGCTGTCCTTGGACAGGTGAGAGGAAATAAGGTGTGGTGACAGCTGGAGGATTAGTCTCCAGGGGGCACATGGCGGTTCGTCCATAGGAGCAGAAAGGAAACCAGGGTGGCGTGTGAGTTAGATGTGATGGCAGGAGCGTGCTCTCTTCTGATCAGTTTCCGTTGTTCTCGATGAAATGGGCAACATGGTTATTAGTTGAGATGGAGGAACAAGTGGGCGCAGGTATTAGACGTTTGAGAAAAAAGATTATGCAAATGGTTGTGTCTTGGACAGTAGGCAAGCCGACGATCTAGAGCAGGTCTTCGCAACGTGTGATCGTGGGACCCACAGCATCAGCATCACTTGAGAACTGGCCAGAAATGCAAATTCTCAGGCCTCACTCTAGACCTACTGAATCAGAAATGCTGTGGCCAAGTCCAGCTGTCTGTGCTGTAACAAGCCCTCCAGGTGACCCTGGTGCACCCTGAGCTCGGGAACCACCAGTCAGGAGAACATGGTATGAGTGCCAGGCAGCGCACTTGAAGTTGGTGGTCACCAGTTCACAGTGTGACCAGTCTGCACACTTCATCCAAGCCAGTGCTGATCATTCGTTCCCCCTTCTGGCGATTAGATTAAGAATGGACACATTACCCTATTCTAGCTAACATGGCAGGAGGAAAAGTCTGAAGGGAAGGGCTTCTAGTTAAGATTTCTTCAGTCTTAAAAATGGACCCAAGGAAGACACAGTCCCCTCATGCCACTGGGCTTTGCAGTATAAGGATGTGGTGCCTGGAACTGTAGCACCGTCCCACCACCGAGGAAGACAACCTGAGGACAAAGCTGGGTGGTGAGGACAGCGCAGGGGAAAGATGGGAAGAGCGGGGATCCTGAGAACATGGTTGAGCCACTGGATTTACTAACTGAGGGTGTCCCCACCTCCAGACTTACTGTTATGCAAGGTAACCTATTCTAACGGTCTTACCATCTTTATCTATAAAATAATGTTAATAGTAGCCACCTCCCAGGACTGTTACAAAGACTAAGGGAAAATCATGCCCTTGAAAATAGCTTGTGACATTGTAAAGCATTATACAAACGTCTATTGCAAATGTAATTTCCAATAGGGCTTTGTATTTGGATTCAAATTATCCACATTTTGTTTATATTCAACTTTCCAGAGAGTGAGACATCCGAATGGTGAAGGCAACAATACATTTGGCACTTCCTTAGGGTGCTCCAATGTCAAGCAGTCTGTCCTTGTGTTAATCCTACGGGACACCAGCCCAGCCTTGGACCTCGTAGGCAGACTTAGCTGTAGTAAACACAGATGAGTCTTATTCACTGGCTCGGCATGCCAGGGGCAGCCTGCAGCTCAGCTGGGCCAAACAGAACTTGAGAGCAGGTGCAAAAGAGTAAATTACACGACCCATAGCAGTGCCACCCTCAACCCATATAAATATTTTTCCTGTTTATAAATTTTATCACAATCATTTTAACTCTCGCCCCAGATCACAAAGTTCATTCTGTTCGAGTGCCCCTTCTGTGGCAAGCAATGTGCTGCCCTCGCCATGGTCGTCTTCCTCCTCAGTGAGGCAGGGACACACCCTTCACCCTCCATACTGAGTCCCTGTGTACCCTGACTGTATCCTCATCTTGTTTCCCCAGTAGGGTCACTTCATGTGACCTACCTCTCTCCTTGCCAGTTAGTGTGCCCTCGAGGCTTTTGCCTGGACCGTCTCATGCTCTTGCCCATTTAGCAGCAAGAAAAGTTTATTTTATTTCCATAGTTATGGCTAAGGCTCACTTTCAAAACCCCAGTTAGCCCTACCCATTATCTTTGAGCTCAGCTCATAGATCCCGATATACAACTGTCATGTGTGCATTGAGCTTTGAAAGAAGCAGTGCCCCTCGGCCTGTGTCAACTTGACGTTTAGCCTGACCAGGTCACGCTTGGCTGAGGGATCCTCTAGGTCCGCACCAAACAGGTGCGCACTTAGACTGCTGGCATACTGGACATTATTTTGTCATGTCACCATTTTGTTGGTACCACTTCATGTTTGGTGCTGATCATCGTTGGCTCTTTCTCTGCCCCTGTGAAAAGTCTCCCCAAAGGTGGCGTCAGGAGAGACTTGGTGAGCCCACCCAGGGAAGGAGACGTCATAAATTCATGTGAGGCAGGGACAGCGGTAAGAGGGAGAGACCAGATTGCATGCAGTGCCCGCAATAAAAAGTTAACAACGAAACAATAAAACAGTCCACTAAAGGAACAGGGAACACAGCTGTACAGAAGGCAGGTGACCCATGGACCATTGGAGATCTGGCCTGAGGGACTTCAGCCTACCACGATTGGGTCTACCCACACCTGTTTGCAAAGGGCCAGTCAGAACAGGTTGGTACAGGTGACACCCGGGTGGCTACCCCATATCCTGGGTACCTGCAGGGACTACTGGCTATGCTTCAAGAGACCTGCTAGCTCTTTTACAGAATCGTGCCCGCAGTGAGTCATGAATGGGTAGAACCCTTATAAATGACCTCAAACTGGGGTCTTTTTACACAAACCAGGGGCTGGGGAGGAGCAGTTCCAGAATGGGTCTGGCATCTGTAGGAACACACTGGACTGGGTGTGTAGACTGTGCTCTTCTGCTAGACCCTGTGCCTCCTGAGGACAGAGGCAGCCCTTTATTCATCAGTGTCCCCCAGTGGTGAGCCCGGAGCCTGGCACGAGTCCATTCTCGGTGGAAGCTTGTTGAATTGAAGGCCTACACCAGGAATGGGCACACTTCTGTAAAGGGCCCAAGAGTAAATATTCTAGGCTTTCTGGGCCAGATGGTCTCTACGGCAGCCCTATTTTAACTAAGAAAGCGGGCACAGACAATATGTAAACAAAGGAGTGGGGCTGTATTCTGATAAAACTTTATTTTATGGACATTGACATTTGAATTTCACATAACTTTCCCATCATGAAATATTATCCTTTTGATTTTTCAACCATTTAAAAACATGAAAACCATTGTTAGCTTGTGGGCTATACAAAGACAGGCAGCAGGCCAGATTCAGCCTAGGAGCCCTGGCTTACTCACCCCTGGTCTAAAGCATCAAAAACAACGTATTTCCTGGTTCCAATGGTGGGAAGAAGCATAGGTCTTCCATGGGCACTTTTGGGTTTCTTAATAGCCATTGAGATGGGCAGGGCCCCAACAGCAGAATCACCCCACTCCTTCCTGGAGTGTGAGCACACACACACACACACACACACACACACACACAGCTGTCCAACATGCGGCCATTATTCTGGACACCAGGGTGTGAGATGGGCAGACTCCAGGTTGCCATGGAAACTAGGAACGTTGCTGCTTCTAGGTAAGAGAGAGAAGTATAGATTGTCAGCAGCTTGAGGTCCTCCACCCACCACCACCCCAGGGCGTGCTAGACCAGGGTGGGAGACCATAAGTTAGTGCGAAGCTGGCAGAGAGACGGGTAGCAAAGAGAGACAACAAGTGATCAGAAAAAGATTTCTAACGTTGGCAATGCTTCTTCTTGAACTTTTACATTTTTCAGTGTGTTTTACTTTATCAGGATCTTTCACACACTTTAGTTCATTTATTCCTCACAATCCCATAAGGTATACAATTCACCTCTGAGGAAACTATAGTTGAGAGAGCTTTGGGGATTTGCTTACTTAAGTCATGGCCTTGAGGTAGCAGAGCCAAGACTCTCAACTGGGTATTTTATCCAGAGGTCATTTGTTCATTTATTTAGTAAACAAGTTTTGAGTATACCAAATGCCGTGCACTGTGAAGTAAAAATGAATAAGATGTGGTTCATGTGCTCAGGGCATCACCATCCGGCCCCGTGGTTCCCACGCCTGCCTTGTCATTGATTTTCCTGGGATATCTCTTTAATGCAGAGTCTCAGGCCCAGGCTTGCTGGCGTAAATCTGGGTCCAGCTGGGGCAAACGCTTTATGGGGCAAAGACCATAGGCCAAGCACCCTCCCTCACCCCTACCTGCTCTGACCCAGTGACAGGGAAAAGCTGACTCTAGGCCACAGAGGAAGCTCCTTCAGTCCTGGCTGGTGGGGGCAATTATAGTATGGGATTTTGTGTTCGTGTCTGTTAGGGAAGCCCAGGGAGTCTCCAGATCCAACTCTGAACATTTGAATTTCCCATTCCAGAGGAGGAATTCTGCTGCAAGTCTCACGCTGAATTCAAATTTGGTGCCATGGCATAGTAAAGTGAGTAGAGCTTGGGATTTGAAGTCACCTAGCATCTTTGAGCCTCCGTGTTCTCATCTGGCGGGGGACAGTAATAGCCATACAAAAATCCCAATAGGCACAGGAACCTGTGCTGGTGCTGTCCCGGTAGGCAGTCCTGCCTCCTTCCTGATTTAGAGCTGCTCTTGGTCTTGGCCAGTCATGGAGTGGCGTGCAGTGTTCCAGGTCTAGTAGACCAAGAGTTTGCCCCGGGTTGCTGGATCACCTGAGAAGAACCAACGTATTCCAAAGTGTTAGGTGCCCAGACATCTTGCAAGATGAAGACAGCCTCCATTTGCTTCCTGCAGTCAGTGTTTGAAGTGAACTCATTCTGGGGTGGAATACAACATGAAATTCACATTCAATTGTTTGGCACATTGACAGCCACACTAGAAAGAAAATGTGTTTCCTTGGGGCCACAGTGTTTTATTATGAAAATAGAATTAAAACCTCTAAAATAAAATAATCCTTTCTCATTTAATGAAAAATTTGTTATGTTTTTATTGTTTTATGTGCCTGAGTTATATGCAATTAAATTGTCAATATTAATTGTAACAATAAGAACATCAACAAGTAAGATTTTCACGAACCAACTGCAGGGTTTTGCCAGGGGGCCACCATAACATGTATGCCACAGTATGGCAGCGTGAGTTGCCTGCACACCAGTGGCTCCCAAGGTAAAGAGACACGTGAGTTACATATGCTTCACAAGGCCCTGGGCTCAAAATTAGCTTGAGTTAAATACAACTCACGTGTCAGTTAATATGTTAAAATGTCATAGAGCTCAGTTTCCCAAAGTATTTTGCTGACAAGTGATACCTGGGGGAAGATTTTGCAATTTGTCCTCTTTCATTTTTCTTGGTGTCCTACCTTCAGACTGTTGGGTTTGGTGACCCTGGGGTACATTTGCAGATTGTGATGTAAAGTTGCCACCCACTCCTCGCCCCAGGCCAGAGGCCCCGCCCACCTCTCCAGGAAGTGGGGGGCTCCCTCCAGTTCTCAGAGCTCCGCCCTCCTTGCTGGGCTGCACCCATCTAATCCGGACACTGGGCTCTATCTTTCTAGATAGGGGCTTCTGCCTAATTTCCATGGTTTTGTCACCTTAGTTATACATGTTTTTTATTTAATACTTAGATTTTAATTCCTTCAAATGGGCTTTGGAATTATTTATTGTGCTGCCGATGAACCTGTCTTCTGATCTAAAGTCTGAAACCCCTCCCTGTTTTAGGATTTACAGCCTGGCTGCTATAGGTTCACAAAGCTTTTCCATTAAAAGTCCCTCTCTTCTGCCAATATTTATTGCTGGAGTCACTGTTTGCCCAGAAGCTACTGTCTGCTGCATCTTCTGGGAAATGAAATTTATATCTCCTGGCACTGATGGGGGTGACATCACTGTAGCCATACAGTGTAAGCCTGGGCCGACACCCCATGGATGGCAAAGGTGGGGGTGGGAGGGCAGGGGGTGGGCTTACATAAACAACCACCGCCACCTCGTCCTTTCCGTCCCTCCCTGGGCTATCCTGTCCACCAAATGAGTGACAGCATCATTATATATTAATAGAGTCTCTTAAAATTGACTCCCCTCCTTACAATCAGTACTGAGGGGTTGGGGTCAACAGTGGTGGAGTGGGCAGGAGGGGAGTGTCCAGCCTTTCCTTTGTAGCAAGTCACTTTCCTATCAGCCGAGGGACATGTTTTGCTAGCCTCTGTTGACAGGTGAGCTAACCGAGTGGCAGTGATTCAGAGTTTTGCTAGTCCGCAGCAGACCGGATTGGAAGGTAGCTCTTGGGATGCAGGGCTTTCTTCTCTGCAGCGGCATGCGCCTTGAGGAGGCGTGAGTGCGTTCTCAGCCCCAGCCCCTCTCCCCTCTGCCCTAAGGAAAGCCACCCCACCCCTAGGCTCCAACACAAGCTGGCCCAGGACAGAGAGACAGGAAATGCCTTTGCAGCAGTCTGCTGGGTGCATTTGACCTCCACCCACTCACTTTTCTTTCCCCCTATTTTGCGAGCTTTCTCCTATGTCTGTTCTCTCCAAGGAGTATTGTGCCATCTCTACTTCCTCACCTCCTGTTCGCCCCTCGACCTACTGCATCCCCCTCTCCTTTTGTCCTCCTCACCTCACCTGCACTGACCAATGATCTCCAACTGCCCAGCTTAATGGACAGCTTCGGTCCAGGGCCGACTTTACAGTTGCGGTGCCCGAGCCGTCACGTGGGACCCTGAACTCAGAGAGGCCCCACAAATGGTTTAATGCTCCACTGTTGCTGCCTTGAAATTATTAATAATGTTTGAACAAGGGTTTCTGCATTCTCATTTTGCACCGGGCTCTGTAAATTATACAGCTGGTTTTATTTGAGTCTTTTAAAAATGTCGCTTCTGTAACAGACACCATCCATTGTCTGTTCAACATCCATTCCCCCTCTTTCCCTCCAACAGAATCCCAATTTTTTCAGTCACCCTTGGGGACCTCTTGATCTCAGATTCATCCTCGGTGGCCCTTCCTTAGCCACAGAAGATGAATCTAACTGATTAAAACGGTGATGGAATCTCAAGACTTCGGGGCAGGAATTGATCCAGAGGGACCATATGACCTAGTGCTCATCAAAGAGAGGAAAGTAAAAGCTGATTCTGGGAAGGCCTTTGCATTTCTGGGGCAAATGGACAGACTCAGCTGCCAACTCTTACCCTTTTGCCCCTCCCCACTGTTCCTGCTGTGGATGTGGGCACAATACCTGGAGGCGCAGCAGCCATTTGGCGACACAGGGAGGAAATCCCCGCATTACGAATGGAAAAGAGAGAGAGAAGCAGCCAGGTCTCTGATGGCCTTATCGAACACTGCCCAGTCTGGTCTACCTCTCTCTCAATTTCCTGTCATGTGCCAAACAAACATCAACAAACATCAAAAACCCTCATTTTTTAAGTCATTGCTTTGGCATTTTCTTTTTACTGACAGTTAAATGTTTTGTAACTGCGATGACCTCTTGGCAACATTTGCTACAACGTTGTGCATTCCCACCACTTAAAACATTCTTTCCTTGGCATGCATGGTATTAATACCATCTCAGCTGAATTTTCTGATCACTTCTTCTCATATCCCTCCTCCCCAGCTCAGTGCTTTATGGCGCTACCAGGCAGGATTTAGTGATTTATTCTTTTATTCGTCATCAGGTATTCACTGAGCACTCCTGTGTGGGGGGCTGTACACTAACTACAGCAGGTGGGGCCTGGAAGACAGACGAGGCCCCTGCTCCCACGAGGCCTGTGCTCTGTTCCTAGTCCACTGCCCCAACCACCGTGCACACGTCTGGGCAACCTTCGCTTCCTCGGCTTTCCCCACATGCGGGAGCTCCTTCCCAGTGCGGGGCTTCCCACTGATGTGCCTACTTAATCGACAGTCCACAGATCCTCCCGGAAAGGAAAGAGAGAAGAGACTGGACCGTCCCTGGTGAGTCAGTCGTGAAATCATCTTTATTTTATACTCCCAGCCAAGGTATGAAGAGAAGAAATGAAAGAGGTGGCTACCTTTTCTCACTCCTAAGCTCCAATTTTATTTTTCTGCACTACTCGGTTATGTTAGTGGATTCTATTAAAACAGCAGTAAATTCTCCTTACAGAATCCTGTCATATGTGGAATTCTCTTTCATTTCCCATAGAAGCAATTGAGAGATCACATCAGGTTAACAGTTGCCATACTGTCGGTGCTGCCTCGATGACACGAACCGTGACAGGAGATAAAAAGAGAAGCACTAGCGAGTGAATGTACGTCTAATTCCCCCAGACCGCTAGCAAACTGCTGCTTTGATCATAGCAATTTTTTTTTACAAAAAATGTGCTTCAGGGCTGGGCGCGGTGGCTCACGCTTGTAATCCTAGCACTCTGGGAGGCTGAGGCGGGAGGATCGTTGTGAGCTCAGGAGTTCGAGATCAGCCTGAGCAAGAGTGAGATCCCCGTCTCTACTAAAAATAGAAAGAATTAGCTGGACAACTAAAAATATATAGAAAAAATTACCTGGGCGTGGTGGTGCATGCCTGTAGTCCCAGCTACTCGGGAGGCTGAGGCAGGAGGATCGCTTGAGCCCAGGAGTTTGAGGTTGCTGTGAGCTAGGCTGATGCCATGGCACTCTAGCCTGGGCAACAGAGCCAGACTCTGTCTCAAAAAAAAAAAGAAAAAAAATTTTTTTTAGCAGCCCAAGAATTAAAGGACAGTTATCTTAATTTATAAAGAATGTATGAAAACAAAAACCCACAACCAATATTATACTGCACAAGGAAACAGAAGAAGCCTTTTCATCAGACTTTGGAAAAACACCCTACAGATATTTCAGAGCTGGGACTGTAACTAGCTGGTTATGTGACTAAGGAAATTATCTGAGGTGCAAAATTTAAGAAAGTAATCAGCAAAATAATACTTTAGTGCAGTATTTTTACAAATCAATGCAAAGAGTCCTTGAAGAACAAAATATACACATATTAAAGACAAGATCAGTATCACTGATTTCTCCTATGGCTTCCAGCTCTACCATGACTCTAATAGTCACTAAAATACTCTTTGTCTTGATTCCCCAGCTTTCTGGCGCCTCCCTAAGTTTTTCACCCAAGGCAAGTGTCTCCCTCACCTTCTCCTAGTTCTGGTCCTGTGCTGCTTGTCGGCAATATTCTTGGAGTTCTAGCCAATGTAACATGACAAAAAAGAAAAAAATGAGGTAGAGATATTATAGAAAAAGAGGCAGATCTGTAATTATTTAGAAATAAGACTGCAGAGAGGCAATCCTGACTCCAGCGATCACTGTGTATGTAACCTTTAGCACGTCACTTAACCTCTCAGCTGTAAAACAGAGATAATAATTGTGACTACCTCGTAAAGTGATTGCTAGAATTAGATGAGTTAATGTACATGCTTAGAAGCCTGTCAAAGAGTTAGCACCATGCAATTTTATCTATGATATTTGTCTATCTAGAATGTCCAAGAAAAATAATTGAAAGAAACACTAGAACCATGTCAGAAAACAAATATTAACAGCTTTCCTACATATGAGCAATATCCAATTAGCAAATGTAATGTAGAAAAAGATATCTTCACATAGCAACAAAAATTATTATTTGGGGAGTACATTTACCAAGACATGCACAAGACCTGTGTGAAGAAACTCTAATACTTTAATGAAGGTCATGAAAAGGACCTGACTAAAAAGAGTGACGTATCAGATTTTTGCAAGGAAACACTCAGTATTGTAAAGAGACTTCTCCCTTAAATTAATCTATATTTAATATAATCTCAATCAAAATTAAAATAGAAGTTTCTAATCAATTTTGGTTGATTCTAAAATTCATCTATCGTACCAGGATAATTTTGTGCCAAGATTGTGTCAAGTATATTTTATACTGTAAGATATCAAATATACTACAAATTTATGGTAATTAAAACAGGATGGTGCTGGCACAATAACAGGGTATCTAGAAAGAAGGCTCAGAAACATTTATGTATGGAAATTATCAGTTAGGTATGGGAATTAGCATATGCTAGAAGTATCATTTCAAGCCAGTGGGAAAGGGTGAACAAGTCAGTATTACAGCACTGAGACAATTTGCTCTCCTTTTACAAAAAGAATAAATTAGATCCCCATCACACATCATATCCTGAAATAAATTCCTAATTAATCAAAGGCCTAAATGTTAAAAAAAAAAAAAGCATTAAAGTACTAGAAGAACATACAGGAGAATTTAATTTTCACAGATACATGGAATAGTGACTAGCACATAATAAATATGTGTTGAACAAATGAATAAATAAATTACTCTAGACATGAGGAAGGCCTTTCTAAATAAAACACCAAACCCTAAAGCCATATAGTAAAAGATTGACTGATTTGACTATGTAAATCTTAATGATTTTGAATTTAAAAAATCCAAAAATAACGTTAATTTTCAAGCAGAAGTCTGGGAGAAAAAAAATTTGCCATTGTCTAATATTCAAAGAATGTATATACAGTCTTACTTACAGCACTCCTATAAGTGATAAGAAAAAGAAAACAACTCAGAGGGAAATAGACTACTCAGAGAAGAAATGTAAATGTTCAATAAACATATGAAAAGATCTATAACCTCAGTACTCAGAGAAGCGCACATGAAAGGAAGATATCATTATCGACGTAATACTTACTGTGATTGTGGGTGTAGGGAAATGGGTATTCTCCTGCAGTGTGGATGGGAGTTAAAATTGCTATAGCCTTGAGGAAAATGTGGAGGGTGAGTCACTTGGCAGTACTGTACCTATCCAAATTCAAAAATGCATAACCCTTCACCCTTGCGATTTTGTTTATAGGAATTTAGCCTACAGAAATCTGACATAACCGCACAAATGTGTGTGTGTGTGTGTGTGTGCACGCGAGGAAGTTTACTTAAGTGTTGCTTAAAATATTTAAAACCTGGAAATAACCTAAGTGATCATCAATACGAGAAGCTTTACGTGGTCACTCAGGGTGAACACCCGCGAGTGTACGAGGAGCAGCTACCTGCAGAAACAGGCATGCCACTTGTCCCTAAAAGGGAGTCTGACCAGTGATAGAATCGCAGGACAAAAATTCATGTTAATGAATTGCCTATTAACGTGGGCTTCAAGTTCTAAATTCTTATTTTTTGTTTATGTTAACTTTTTCCTTCATTTTCTAAGTTTCTACCATCTGTCCTTGCTTCTTAAGCTTGTAAGCCTGCTTCCTTTTGAAATATAATTCCCATGCAACATTCGGATGGCCCCCTTCATGCCAAATTAATGCAAAGACCACGTAAGCTGCTGGGAAAATTCAGGTCATTACGTGCTGCTGACAATAACTCTGGAGTGAGGACAGAGACTATCTTAATAAATGATTATTTATACCAAATGAGAGCACTCTAGAATTTGAAGTGTCCTTAGAGATCCCATCCTTTTGGTTTACACAAAGGTGGAGATTGATCGATTCCTTAGCACTGTGAAAAATTGGTTAGTGAGCTCATTGAGTGAGCTCTTCCCTCTTCAGATCAGGAAGGCCTCTGCAACCAAACGCTCGCCTCTAGCACAGCATTGGGTGCACAATAAGTAATTAATCGAATGCTTTTCAGTGGGCGCATGGATAGGGTAGCATCTCTCCAAGGTAATCAGGAAACTCTGTTTTTCTTCGCGGCAGATACTGCATATCGGCTAACGCTGCATCCAGTCCTACCCTCATTTCCTCTCACCCACCTTGCTTATACAGTTCAGGGAAGCTAAACATTTCCCTAGGCTGCCAGAGCCCTGGGGAGCCTGTCTGTGAGCATGCACATCCAGAAGCAGAAGAGACTTCTGTACTCCTTGCAGTTCCTTCCCTGCACTTGAAGTGACTACGTGACAGTTTTGACCAGTGAGAGGTAAGCAGAAGCCTGAGGGAACTTTCTGTGAAGTTTTATTTTCCTGATAGAAGGAACAAAGGAGGCTGGTGTTTTCTCTGCTCCTTTTCCTGCCTGGAGGGTGAATGTGTTGGCTGCTCCTACATCAGCCTTCTTGTGCCCATAAGGGAAAAGCCAAGAGAATCACAGAGATGTTGGCCCCGATGTTGGAGAGCTGCCAAACCATCACCAGAACCTTCTACCTCCTGACTTCTTGTTATGTGAGAGAAATAAGCCCTTCTTTGTTTAAGCCACCGAATTTCTATTACTTGCTCCTAAGTGTCTTTCTAATATTTGCTTTATTCTAGCTGTAGAACCTGTCTAAGGTCACTGTCCAAAACAGGAAGAACGGGTCTACATCTATCAAATATGATAAATGGGGACATCATTGCCATAACATTTATTTAGTAAGCTTAGTTTTGTAACATTTTCTTGTCACCAAGTCAATCTATTGAAAAGAAAGTTTGTTTTAATGAATACATAAAATTTGAAAACAAGGGAGACCGATGACTGTTGCAGTCTTACATAAGCCTTGTCATTCAGCATATTTCCTGATTTTGTTTTGGCTGCACAGTATTGAGAACATCCTAATTCACACAAATGAGTGGTTGCAAATATAAGAGTTTGTTTGCCCTGTAATTTCAGGTCAACAAGTTTGAAAGAGAAATGTTTGGATGATTTCTCTTCAAAGTGGAGTCCATAACAGCATGTAAGGCCTGTTCTCATTCCTTAGCTAGCAGACGTCCAATATGGAGGGAAAGAGTCAATAAACAGGTTCTTCAGTGAAGTAAATCTTCATTGCTCAAAGAAAGTACAATGTAGTGAATAAGAATCCAGATCCTGGAGGCACACTTGGGTTCAAATCCTGAGACTACCATTTGCTGGCTGAGAGCCTCAGTCTTGGTGTTCTCATCTGTAAAATGGGCATATTGGTAGTACCTCCCTTACAGGATTATTGGATGGTTTAAATGAGTCAATACAGTTAAGGCCTTAGAACCGTGTTGGGCACATAGTAACAACCAATTGTTAACAATTATGACATGTCCAGTGATGTCCCAGGTCCCTCATTGCCAGTCTCTGTCAGATATTTACTCAAAAATTTAAAATAGATTGAATTATTTTGCTTGGAACACTGAATACATGTTTTAGACATGATGTCTTTGCTGATCAATTATCTAGAATTAACCCAGAAGGTTCACTTTTCCAAAGGGAACTTGTTGAGTCTTTAAAAGGAAAAGAAAAGCATTCAAGTCTTATTATAGGTCTTAAAAGTATGAATCATGTGACACAATCGTTCCATTGCAAAACTTGTCCAATTGTTATTTTAAAACTTATTATTGCACCATGATCACACAGGGCACTGAACAAAAGCAGAAGCCTGACATTGAATTTCACTGGGCCTGTGCATGCTATATTTGATTTGACTCATGTGTACAATTTTATGTAAACAGACATGGGGAGGTCGGCATTAAAAATAATAATAATAATAGAGAAAGGACCAGTGCAGAGCAACTATAAACCTGGAAGTACAACTTAATATAATGGTTGTCTTTCTAACATGTAAACATTTGATGTTTAAAACATCTAGCTGTGAATTTTTTAATTGAAGAATTTTTAATTGTAAAATAAAATTCTAAATAAATATATATCAAATATTTGTAGGTTCATAGAACATCCTTGCTTAACGATAAGGGTCTATTAGTCAGAGCTTAAAAATCAGCTAAATAATTATTCCAAAAATCCTTTCTAAAATTTACGATTTGGGGTTAGATAGGTTAACCCACAAAACCTAAGTGGATCCCTCCTATCTTGATCATTCACACAGTTATATTGGTTCTTTATTCTCTATACGGTGAGTTTATCTCAAAAATAGCAGAATGGGCTGGGTGCAGTGGCCTGTGCCTATAGTCCCAACTACTCGGGAGGCCGAGGCAGGAGGATCACTTGAGCCCAGGGGTTTGAGGTTGCAGCAAGCTAGGAAGACACCACTGCACTCCAGCCCAGGCAATAGAGCGAGACCCTGTCTAAAAAAAAAAAAGAAAAATAGAGGCTGAAGAATCACATCCTAAGGAGGCCAGAAAAGTTGTCTCCTGCCTGTCTCCCATCTCCCCTCCCCAGGCTGTGTGAAAATGGGAGGAGAACATGCAGGGGACGAGGGGGACAGAGAGAGCAAGGCTGTGTATACACAGAGCCAGAACATCCCGAAAAAAGGAAGGTGCAATTGATCTGAACATTTTATGTAGCCCAATGCCAAATATTTTGGAGTAGTTATAAAGGGCTTAGTTTAAGGGTTGTTATACTCGTGCTGACAATTTAATTTTGGTTCGTGTGGCACTGGTATGTTCAGGGGGTAGGTGACAGCTTTTCCTTTTATCAGTGCTATTTGATCTTTTACATGTCATGAAAACTTTCATGAATCTGCTCAAACTATGGATTCCATCCCCAGAAAAAAGCACACATGCACTGTTCTGCAAATTCTGCCTGGAATTTTAGGAGGTTCACTGATAACGCTGGCACCCATTCATAAGCCCCAAGTAACAGCTCTGTGATACCCTTGATTGGTATAGTGGGAAAAACATTTTGCATGAGGAAATAAACAAAACAAAACAGCAACACCAGGAAATCTGATGGCCACTTGTTAGCTGTGTGACCTTACTTAAATCTTTTTTGAAAACCTCAGTTTCATCTCAATAAAATGGAGTTAGTGGAGTTATTTTAAGAACTAAATGGATGATATGCAAGATTGTTTTCAATTATATAGGACTTACAAATGCTGGCTTGAAAACTTAATTGCCAATAAATCCGAACAGTGTGACGGTTCTAACTTCCCAACTGAATTTACTTAGTTTCTGAATTCAAAATAGTACACCCATGAAGACATGCCTCACGGCATGTTTTGAGGATGCAAGCAGCAGAGGGTTCCTTTCTCTATAAGCAGATAGTGTTCTCAAACTCACGGACTGAGTCCTGCCTCCTTTTTCAGCAGCTGGTTTGAAGACGGGCACCTGCGGAAACACCCCTAACCCACTGCCGAGCACCCCGGCAGGTGGAGTCAGGCCGTGCCAACGTGGCTGGGAGACTGGGGCAGGGAGAGAATGGAGCCGTGTCCTAGATGCTCCTTCCCTCTGCCTGTCCCACCTCTGGGACCTCCTCAGTACCCTCCCCACTGGCCCTGTCCCGGTCCTTTGACCCTGGCACCCTGATGGAGCCGCTCCAAGTCCCGTGGGCCCTTCCACGCAGGTGTGCCACCTCCAGCTCCCTCACCACGGTCCCTTCTCTTGCTCTTCCCCAACACCCTTTCCCATCTCTACTTTCTTTCTTCCTCTCCTGCCTCTCAGATTTTCAGAACATTCTTCCCTTTCCATGCCCAGCTGCCTTGGCAGCCACCCCTTCACCGCCAAATAGCAAATGTCCATTAGAGTTTCCCCAAGGACTGATGAGCAGTGGGTGGCAGACTGTCCAAGGCGCTGAGGTCCAGGGCCAAGCGGACCTGGCTCCTGTCTTCACAGAGCATGCAGTCAGTGCGTGGAGATCTTTCTGCTTCTCTCAGTATCCGCAGACCGCTGATGTGGGCAATTAGTAGATTTTGTTGGGAGAAAATCAGGAGATTCTGTGGATTGATGGGGAACATCAGGACTGTATCCACACATTAATAATAAAACAAGAAGTTATTATCCGTGAGGCACAAAAGAAAGTCTCCCCAGATATGGCAAAGCTGTAATGCTGCTGCTGCCAGTACAGCTGTCCCCAGGGCACAGGGCTCTTATTACTCTGACAGGTGCTGGTCCGACGCTGCCTACAGGACCACAGGCTCTGCCTGGAGGCTCAGCACTGCTGGAAAGGGCAGCTGCTCCGCATCTGTGTGTCCATGAGCGTAGCACACTCCCCCGTGACTGAAGCCTGCAGGTTGCAGGGACGTGGGGGACAGTCATTTTCATAGCCATCAACACCCAACACTGCACACGTCAAAATGAGACCCTGATCGAGCAGCGCCTCCTGATTCGAGCATTCTTCTTACCCCTTTGACACTCAGGCCTCTGCCCCACGCACCAACAAAAGATGGAGAAACTGATACCAAGTGATCTTTCAGGTTTTCCACCTATCCACAGAGGCTGCTGATATGTGGGGGAGCTTTTGGGAAGAGGCAGACCAGCCAGACCATGCAAGCACAGGGGCAAGGGCAGCTAGTAGGTTGGTTCACTCCTGGCTTTAGTAGCAGCTCAGATCTCTGTTTCTGACAAGAATGGCTTGTCTCCTTGGTAGGTCTGCTCAGGGTCTCCTTTGGATTCCTAGTGCCTTGGGAAGGCAAGGAGAGGAAAGATCTGCCACAAATAGGGCGACCTTTCCCTCCTGGTCCAGTTGCTTCCTGACTTAATGAACAGTTCCCTGGGAACATGTTGGTTCCCTGGCTTATGGTTACATAAACATACAGATTATTATCTTAATGACCACATTCATCTTGAGGTTGCAGCGAGCTAGGAAGACGCCACTGCACTTCAGCCCAGGCAACAGCGAGACCGTGTCTCAAAAAAACAACAAAAAAAGAAACAGGCTGGAGAATCGCATCCTAAAGCAGCTGAGAAAAGTTGTCTCCTGCCTGTCTACCATCTGCCCTCCCTGGCTGTGTGATCATTTTCACGAGCACTGCAGTCTTCCTGGGCTCTGATCTGGGCTCTCACTGCATGGCCCTCAGCTCATCTCTCTCCACGTCATTGTTTTTGGCTGAGATCTGGGATAAGCTGAAAGTTTTCACTTCCCTACGCTAGTCTCCTGGCTTTAGCTTACAAGGGGACTTCTAATTATTGCCTTGTTTGTTCTTTTCTAAACATAACATGTTTTGTTTTTTGGGGTGGGTGGTGGTGGGTTTTTGGGTTGTTCATTTTTGTTTTTGCTTTTTGCCTTATGGGGTTGTATTAAGCTTCTTTTGTTCCGTCTCTGCTCTATTTGTGTGTATTTTGATTTAATGTGTCCGACTCAAAAGCATCACTGTTAAGTTGCACTTTTTGATGACCTTACTCCATTTTCCAGTTATCCTTCTTTCTTTTTTCCCCCTCCCAATTACGAGGACATTCTCAGGTTTGTTTCGTTCTAGAGTTATAAATGTGGTTTAGGAGTCACATAGCCTGTCTGGGCTTGGGACCCCCTGGTGCCACTTGCTGGCTGTGTGGCTCTCCGTTAACCTCTTTGTGTATCTGTTCCTGCTACTAGGCAGGGAGAATAAAAGCATCTCTCCTTCTTCTTTACAGGCATGTTTTGAAGATGAAATGAGATCATGGATAAATAAGAACACTAAATACTAGTATAAAAATCATAATAATTTTCATGTACCAAGTGTTACTCTGTGCCAGGCACCAGGCTAAATTCTTTATATATTATTTTGTTTCAGCCTCATGACAATGCAATAGGGGATATTGTCATTCCTAACCACATGAGTAACTTGAGCCACCGAGAGGTTAAGTCATTGGCCTGTGATCACACGGCATGCAAATGGAGAGGAACCAGAATTGGAACCAAGTCTGTTTGGCTCCAGACTGCAGGCTCTTAACCAGCGCACCATTCTCACACCACCCAAACCAAAGGAACCATCATCCAACTAGATGCTGGGGATGTCTGTATAACCACACTTCAAGAGTCCAGCGATTGGAAATAATAAAATGCCCAGCATGCTCTGTGAGGGATCCTTCATTGGATGGTGGTCTAGAGAAGAATCACTTGTCAAAATGTTGCTTGAGTTTTCAAAATCAAAAGTCGGACCATTGACCACGGGGGCAGCATGCTGTAGAGGTGATTAATATCCATGTCTGCAATAAAAAGACCAAACAGTGACTCTGGGCAAGTCAGTCTCTCTGGCCTTCTATATCCTCACTGTGAAGAGAAACAGCTTGGGCAAGAAAAGCACTGAGGTTTCTGTATGTAGGTCACAATAATAATAATAATAGTTAACATTTAGTAAGTGCTTAGTAAGTGCCAGAACTACTTCTAAGTGCTGTGTGTTCAATCTTATGTGATTCCCACAACAACTCACAGGACGTTGGTGCCACTGTTATCATTTCTTTTTTGAAAGTGGGGAAACTGAGGCACAAGGAAGTTTGTCCAAAGCTACATAAAAAGCAGGCGCAGAGCTGGGAAACCACACACATAACCATGTTGCTGTCTTTCTAATCTAATTGATAGGCAGTGTGTTACTATCAGTTGCCTTGACTGGAGGAGTAGCCACATCTGATCCTGTCTTTACTAGCCCGCCCTAGTTTTTCCTACCCTATATAGAAAATATGGTATGTTTTTAAAGACCCTATCACAATGCTTAAGACATAGTAGGTGCTCAATAGGTATTTGTTTATCTGATTTTACCATCATTTAAAAAATGTTATGAAAAAGATATAGAAACAAAAATAAACCAAGAAGAAGTTGAAAATAATGAGGCTGCACAACTAGGGGAAATGGTCTGACTCATACCTCCTAATATGAACTATTTTACCAGAGAATAATCCAAAGACAAAACACAATATGAGCCCATACAGTTCTCATCCGCACTGACACAACCGGGGAAAAAAAAAGAAATCATTCTGGTTGCAGAAACTTGATTATTGACTTTGGCAATGCTCTCTGCATCTCTTTGTGCCAGTAAAGTTATTAGAATCGAATTGGGAGAGGCAGATGCACAAGGAGACCTGAGATAAAGATGCTGAGCAGTTGAAATCAATGACTCGCTGAGCTGATTCGCTGCCAAAGGCTACAACGAACAGCTCCCAGGAGAAATCGACTCTGGCCAGTAACCAGGCACTGCAGACACTGCTAGTCAGGTTTCTAGGGGGACCTCCTGGGTGGCTGGGGACTGACGGCTTGGGGACGAGGGAAAAGAGTACTCTTTCCAGTACCAAGAGCCAGGCAGGCCAGCACCCATCGGGCTGAAGAGCAGCAAGGCCTTGCTAGTCTCCCCGTCCTCCCCAGGCTGTGGAAGGGGACAGAGAGGGATAGCGGGAGAGAACACAGTGTGATTCACAATCTGTTTGTGACAGGAAGAAAAAGTGGCTTAATAACCCACAGCCAGATTAATGGAATATTCCTTCCTTTCCCTGGCAGAGTTGGTCCTTTGGTGCTATCACCCGTAAAATGGACAGTCTCCAGAGGAGCCACGGAGCTGATGAACAAATCTGCCCCCAAATGTGCCAAAACCCATTCCACTAGAACTGCAGAGAGAGAGAGTGTTTAGACACTGGCTTAATGAGGAAACCACTAGCCCATGCTGAAAGCCACTGTGACTGCTCGGTTTCTCTTTCAGCCACTTACACCTTGTCAATCGGCTGCCTCCTGTGTCAGCCCTGACTGTCTTCCCTTCATTCGTGTTCTCTATCATCCACCCACCAACCTCGAAGCATCGAAGCCACCACTTTAAAGTTCGTGTCTAAATCTCTGAAAATGATTGCACTTTTGCAAATCTGTGTGAAGATCCTGGCAGGGATATAGACTTTTGGATTGGTTGAGTTGTGTGTATATTTGTTTCTCTGTGTGCATATTTTCTACAATAATATTAATAATAATAATAACTAACATCTATTGAGCACTTGCTATGTGTCAGGCACTCTTTTAAGCTCTTAGAGTGCTTAGGTAATCTGTGTGGCCCAAGAGGGGCAGACCTAAGCATACTGTCATGGGAGGTTCTCTAATAACCCTACGTTGCAACATGAAGTCCAAAGCTCTACCCACTTGCCCAGAGGCTTTAGTGAATGTAAGAGAATCCAGCAAGATTAATGGTTCTGGTTAGATATCCCAATACTACCAAATGCCCAAGGAGAGCTGATACTGTGGATGATAAACACCAAAGAAAATGACAAATGAGCAGAAATAAAAGCATTGTGTGTGGGAGTAGGAATATGCAGGGAGAGGAGAATTGAAGTAGATAGATAGGTAGACAGATATCTTTACAGAGGTAAGAGAATATACTACATCCAAGAAAAGAGAACAGGATGAAACACAAAAGGAATATTCAGAGGCCAAAATGGGATTCTTGGAAATTAAAACCATGACTGCAGAAATGGAAAAACTCAATAGTAAATCTCTCAAAAAGTCAAAGAGACAGAAAATTGGAGAGAAAAGAAAACAAAATAGGAAGACTGGTTCAAGAAGTCCAATATCTAAATAATAGGAGTTCAGAGAGAAAGAAGAGAGAAAAAAGGAAGGAGGTATAAATAGGATGATACCAAAAAATTTCTGAGATAAAGGACAAAAGTTTTGAGCTTCAAAGAATACATCAAATACCCAACACAGCAAATAAAAATAGATCCGCATTAGATAGAAATTTGGAAATTTTCAGAAAAAAAATGGGGAAAATAAACAGTCTATAAGAGTCCAAAGAGTGAAAAAAGTCACATACAAAGGATTAGAAATTAGAATGGCTTTGAGCTTCTCGAGAGCATCACTGGAAGCAAAAAGAAAATGGGGACAATATATGTAAAGTTCTAAAAGGAAATGCTCTCCAACCTAGAATTCTACACCCAGCCAAACCATCAAATAAGTATAGAGATAAAATAACACATTTTCAAACATGCGAAATCTCAAAAATGTATCTCCCATGTATCCTTTCTCAAGAAAAGGAAAGATATAACAGAAACAGACATTTCAACACGGAAGATAAGCAAAGGGTATTCCCAGGAGGACAGTGAAAAAAGATCCAATAATGATACTGTGCCACAACCATAGAGGGCAATGACCCAGGCTGGTACCAGTCAAGAAACAGACGTGCTGCAGCCTTTCATCTCTGAGATGCCCAGAGTCGCTATTATCTTTTCAACCCATGGACAGAATGTCCAGGTAAGCTTGGCACATATTCTTCACCATGTACTGCTCTCTACCCATTGCTTGGCATCTAGATCAGCTTGTTTTCATCCTCACAGAAGAATTCTGCTGTGACCTATTCCTAGAAGTGGAAGTGGGGCAAGATGACCTTAAAAGCAGAATGTATAGGGCAGGCCATTTTCCATGACAATTTTCCCGTAGGAAGGCCATAGAAGCTGACATGCACAAAAATTGTAAATAGACTTAGAAGGAAAATGAGATGACAACTCTGCTACAACAACAAACAATATCTGCTACAGCCTACAACTGGTATGAAACCATTCAACAGCTTGAAGTGAAGGGACTCAGCTTTTAAATGTTCACATTTCACCTCTCCCCCCTCCCCGAGTTATGCTTAGCTAAGGACGCTCTGTGCTTGGACTCCAAGGTCACATCCACACACTCAGCCACCGCTCCCAGAGTAGGTCTTCCATGCTGGTGTTGGGGCTCCAGAGAGACTCCTGTCCTCGGCCCTTGCTGTGTCAGAATCAGCACTCCAGTCACCCATCTGGGACTTGCATTGAGCTCAATGAGTTCCCCTTGGAGGTCTTTGGACCTTTTCCTGCCAACCAACATCATTCTGGACAATCTATTGAGATTTTACAATCAGAAAGATTGTAAACATGTCAGGGTCTAGGACTCTTAAGTTCCAAGAGATTCTTTAACTTTGAGCAATTTGGCCCAATTTCTCCCTGGGGGTATTTGGAAGAGCAAGCTTTGTCAATCCCAAAAAAGTTCCTGTCACTTCTTTTCCTCTCTAGATAATGGGTGCATCTGATACTTACATTGAGAGAATATCCTAGTAATTTGAGGACACAGATCTGCCCTCATGGGACCTGCTGTCTCCGCCCAGACAGAAAATAGCTAAACATTTTATATGTCAACTTCTTTTGCTAAAGTTCCACATAACTTGTTATGCCCTGTCCTGGTGTGACACTTTCAATGAAGTCAGACTTGTTAGCTGTCTACTCTGCCTTGATAGTTCCTTGTGTCCATCTCTTCTTCTAGACTAAGTTTTTTGAGGGCAGAATCCATGTGTGATGATTCTTCATATCACCCTACCTGCCCAGAGCTCAGCACAGGAACCTGACACAGAGTAGCTGTTCAATATATATTTGTAGAGTGAACAGATTAATGAATAATTGAGTTAATGCTGACTCCTAAGACGTCCCAGATGTACACATCATCCTGTTAGGATAAAGCAGTTCTTCTAGTTTGTAGGAAAACCCAGATCTCTAGTTGAGTATTAAAATCCTATGAATCTTAATATAAAGTGGGAAAGCCTTTTTACATTGATGACAATCATAAATTATGAAATCACTTTTAAGTAAATTTGCATAGTTTACATTCAAGAACTTAACTCAAACTAGGCCAAAACAAGGGGTTATATAATAGAAGTCAGCGCATAGAGGAGTGATGCGGTATTTACATAGCAACTGTTAGCACATCAACAGATACTTCTGAAGTGTTGAGGGTTCTTGAACACAGTTGTCCTTTTCAGTGTTTTATGCATTCCTCATAGAATTGCATTTTATTGAAAGGTACTGTAGAGCTGGAACAGTCACACTGCAAGCATATAAATTGGCACAGACACTTTGGCAGTATCTACGAAAGCTGAACAAATGTCTACCCTATGACACTGCAATGACATCGTTGGGCATATGCCCAATAGAATGAGTGCTATGACCCTCAGTGTACACAAAGAGTAGGTTCATGGAAGCATTACTTACAATAGCCCCAAACTGGGAAAAACCCTAGTATCTATCAACAGGTAGAAAAATAGATATTTTACGCAATGGAATACTTCACAGCAATAAAAAGGAACTCAGCAAATATTGCTTGCACAAAACAAGAGACATATTATTGAAAGGAAAAAACTCAGTACAAAAGAACGTATACCATGTGGCTCCATTTATAAGAAGGCCAAGAGCAGGCAAAACTACATAGTGACAGAGGTCAGAATGGTGGTCACTTCAGGGTGGGATACTGACTGGTGGGGCCATGAGAGAGCCTCCTAGTGTGCTGGAAATATTCTATATGTTGGAGCAGTGTTTTCATGAACATAAAAATATGTAAAAATTCATCAAGCTGTATACTTTTTGTGTCTTTTACCTCAAAGGTTGGACCTCAATTAAAAAAAAAAGCAAAATTCTATGGAACTCAGTTCTGTTAAACAAACAAGCAAACACACACCATGGATGGATTGCAACAAAAATGTTTAAGATAGATTCCCTGCCCTAAAAAAGATTTAAAGTTAATTATGGGAGGTAAAATATACATTCTGACAACTCCAATGTGAAGTGGTGTGTGAAAACGTTAGCTGAGTTGGTGAGTGGTCCAAGGGAATGTCACGGGGTTTCAGGGAAAGGGGAGGATGGGGAGCGAGAACAGAGCACCCTGCACTTGAGTTGAGTGCCAGCGTCCTCTGCATGCTTGCTCCAGCCATTTTCTCTCTCCCCTAAGTCTCCTCCACAAACTCCTCCTATGCAAATAGTCAGATTCAAGGCTCTTGTGCTGAATTTCCTGCCTCAGCTCTTTGCAAGCTCCCTCTGTCCTTCCTGGTCAAGTCTGTACCAAAAGGCCTGCCTGAGCTGGTACGGTGGCTCACACCTGTAATCTTAGCACCTCGGGAGGCTAGGGCAGGAGGATTGCTTGAGGTCAGGAGTTTGAGACCAGGCTGAACAAGAGCAAGACCCTGTCTCTACTAAAGATAGAAAAAACTAGCCGGGCATGGTGGCACACACCTGTAGTCCCAGCTACTTGGGAGGCTAAGGCAGAAGGATCACTTGAGCCCAGGAGTTTGAGGTTGCAGTGAGCTACAATGATGCCACTGC
>RJWJ010015934.1:0-35350 GCA_004363605.1 Indri indri
AAATGGGAGAAGGAGTTGAGCAGACTTCTTAATGGACTGAATAATTATTCATACAAATGGGGTTTGACCAAAGGCAGTGCCAGACCAAAGAGACACAGTTTTAATTGTACTGAATTTAAAATGCAGATCTTCCTGTACCCCTGTTATAGAAAACTTCATTTAAAAAATCATCTGATGTAGTGGAGAGTGACATATGAATCCTTAAGTTGTTGAAAAGGAAATTTCAACCATAAGTTATTTATAAATTTAGAGTATGTTCCAAAGGTGGGGAGGAAAGTGGCTACCCAAGGGAATGAAAAGAAATTTTCTCCCATTTCAATGACTGTAACTGAGCTGCAGAGAGTGTCGTCATCTGAACAAGTGATGAGGATGTCTCGGAGGAATTCTTTGTTTTGAGTGGTTGTATTTTCTGAAGAGAAATAAAGCAAGGCTCTGGCTGCGGCTGACTATCAAAAATGTCAGGATACGTTCCTGAGAGGAGTAAACACAGCTAACTTTTAACATCCCCCCAGGAGAAATACCCCGCAGTACTGCTAAAGCATGATGGTTATCAGAACTAGGCCAATAGGTAACTGCCGTTTTAGTATAGTGCCATTGATGAAGGGTGGGGGTGTGCCTGTGTCACTTTCTATAAAGAAAATGTAGGTAGACCACCGATCAAAGCAGCCCGAGCAAGCCTGAAAGCAACAGACTCCCAGGCTAGCTTAACCTCTTGCGTGCTTTTCTGCTGCCACCAGCTGAGGGAATATAGGCAATGTCTTTCCAAAGACCATTCTTTACCTCTAGAGCGTCCTGGCCAGAACAAAAACCTGCACAATCTGTGGTGAGGAGTGTTAAAAACTATTCCATATAGAATATGCATCCAGTTCTGCCACTAACTGAAAATTATTTAGCTTTTCTCTACCTGGGTTTTCTCATTCCTGAAATGGAAATAACTTCAACTCATTTCAAATTAGCATTTTCAATCATGTCCATAATAAATTGTAAGCTCTTTGAAGGGAAGACAAATAAGAGCAATTACATTATATTTTTAATAAACTAATTTATTCTTCTGACACACAGGATTACCATCTATTTTATTATGGGTCTGGAAAGTCCATCTGAGCTAAGATTACAGTTGTTCAGAGTTTTCAGATCAGTTGCTGCTGAGGCTTGTCTACTATTGCATAAGGAAAATCGGCATCAGCCAATTCTGATGGGAGCCCCGTGATTTTAAAGAACCAAGCAAGAGATGCTGTAAAGGCTTTAAAATCCAAAAACTGCCAGTGCTTAAATAACATCTGCTATAAATTTTCTATTTTTCACATGGGAAACAGAGGTCCAAAGAGCTGACAGCATTTGCCCAAGGTCACACAGCTAGTTAGTGGGGGAGAAATAAAAGACTTAACCAGAATTGGAGTTTAGTTGATCTCTTGAGTATTTACTTCTCTAAGTTGTTCTGCTAGAACCACCTCTTAATTATTTATGGGATGATTATCTAGTTTATGGATTATTCAGATCCTTTCTTTTCTCTTTCCTTTCCCTACTTATTATCATAGGTACCACTGAGTGGGCAGAAAAAACGAGAGCTGAATGTTTCACGTGGCAATTTAATGACCTGTCTACCACTGGGTTTTTAAGTGCTCAAAATACTGCACTATTGGCTAAAAATAATTTTGGGCGCCACAATAAATACCAAGTCATATCCAGGTCAATTTTCCTCCCTTTATTTCAAAAGTCAGCTTCAGAGCTTAATTCTCTTATTGACATTAATATTAGCTTTATATCAGAAAGGACTAGAGGAGACAATCTTATAATGAAAATACTTGTTATTCCCCTTCCCCCCAAAAGTACTGAATCAGGAGGGCAGCCAACTTTTGGAAAGAAATGTTACCTTGTCCATTACCAGCTTGGACAGGCAAAAAAAGAGAAAGGGAGGTGACAAAATGAAAAAGCCAAAAATCTTTCCTGTAAAGTCCTTAATTAAGTGCTGAATTTACAACATGACTGCATTAGTTGGTTTAGAGCACTGAATTCCCAGATCAAATCCAGTGTTGTTCAAATAGAACCACGAAGTTTGTATAAATGAATTTTGAATTTCCACAGTACTGGCTCATTCCATTACAATGGGAGGCAGAGAGTTGAGTGTGGGGATTTTATTTAATTCATATTTCTAAAATCAAGACTAAAAATGAATCAGCTGTATAAATATTCTTTGCAGTTAGTACTTATGCTTTTTACAGTTTCAAATATTTCTGTATTATGGTGGTTTTGGAGTAAGTACAGGGCTCAAATGTTTCATTTTGAGGCCTTAGACAAATCACTCATACTCTGTAGCTCAGTTTGCTCATCTGTGAAATGTAGATAATAGTATGCATTTCAAAGGGTTGAATATGTTGATGCACCTAAAAGACATTATTATTAATATCACTGCAATCGAGACAGATTCTAACACTCAGCATGAGACATAACTGTATACATAAAACAGTTTCCACTCAGGGTTCTAGGACTCTGACTGAATTCCACCAAGTAAATAGAGGCAGACGGCAAAGCTTTCCCCAAGGACTTTGGACAGTCCCCCAGTCGGGGCCTTCTGTCGCCCCAATACCCAAACTTTATGAAACGCAGATACAGGAGTGAGTTGCCATGCCTGGGACTAGCTTGTTTAGCAGAGCTTTCTTCCCCCAATTTACAAAGTAGAGAGCTGAAACTGTTTCCAGTAACTTTAAGAGATGCAGTTGTAACTTTTACACTGAATATGCCAACATGGGAGGTAGAGACTAAAACTCTTCCTGCTTTCTTATCTATGGAAATGTATGAAAGCTCTTCAAAAGAAGTCAGAAAAGCACTAATACTCAAAGATAAAAATATATCAATAATTTGTTTACACATACCTAGATTAAAAACTAATAAGTAGATGAAAAATGTTAAACCTCATGTAAATTAAAAGACTATGAGACAGGACGTAGTGGCTCATGCCTGTAGTCCCAGAACTTTGGGAGGCCAAGGCAGAGGATCGCTTGAGGATAGGAGTTTGAGACCAGCCTGAGCAACACAGCAAGATCCCATCTCTACAAAAAGTTATTAAAAAATTAGCCAAGCATGGTAGCATACACCTGTATTCTCAGCTACTCAAGAGGCTGAGGCCGGAGGATGGCTTGAGCCTAGGAGTTCAAGGCTGCAGTGAGCTATGATTATGCCACTGCATTCTAGCCTGGGCAACAGCAAGACCCTGTCTCTTTAAAAACAAAAGAAAAGAATATGAGCTAGACACTGCCCATATGTTGGAGGATAAATTGATACAACTTTTTTAGAAAGCAATTTGGTAGCATTGCCAAATGTCTTAAACAATATACTTATCTTTTGACTAATTCTGCTTTTAGAAATCTATCCACAGGAAAGAAAGTTTTTATAATTGGAAGCAATTGAAGTGTCTAATTGTGTTTCCACCTAAATATTTCAACTACAAGAAAACATGGTTTGTCTTTATGATAGAATTATATGAGTAATCTTTTTTCTGCCTGATCTTTCTGTATGGCCCATGTATTCTATATGGCATATGCATTCACTTTTCAGAGAAAGATAAAATTTTCAAACGTCAAAAAGATCTGCCCACCTTACCAAAATGCCCTTCATATCCTTACTGGTATTTAGTATAAATGTTTTCAGATGGACTCAATGGAGGAGAAAAAGTTACAGTGCAATACCAATGAAATTAAGTAACAAGAAAAAAACACAAGAACAGTCTGTTGATAAAGCAAACACGAGGAAGATAAGAGAAAATACTCTCTTTGTACCAGAACAAAGTATAAACGTCACATTCTAGACTATGCACAGACCAGTCTGTGCCATCACAGCACTGCTTCTCCAACACTGCACCCCTCACCCTCTCTGCTCATGACACTTTCAGAACTGCTGCCCAAAGACGCACAGCAAAGGGTAAGAGAAACCACAGGAAGGCACACACCTTACAGAATATTCCATCCACCAGGGTAATGTAAAACCTCTTTGGTCTCTAGAATAGGATATTTGGTCCACATTTAGCGATTGGCCCCTGACTATTATGGGCTATGAAGAGACTTGCTCTCCAAGCCCTGAGCATATGTCTCAATCAAATGTGTGTCACTGATCCCATCCAGGCAGTGAAGTAAAGTACCATCTAGTGAGAAACGTGTTGCCCTGGAAGCCATGGCTGCTATTCTAATGCTTGATAATAAAGACCAAGTTTTCATTGTCCTGGGGCCTCAATAAATGCTGATAAATTATTTATCCATAATGGGTGCCATGATTTCATTTCAGTCTGTCAGTGTTTATCAAGGAAACTCACTCTAATTGTATACTTTGCGGCATTTTTCTATTTTCTCTTTAGGGCACTCTGTAGCACCCT
The DNA here is from genome assembly GCA_004363605.1 of Indri indri. Lineage (NCBI taxonomy): Eukaryota > Metazoa > Chordata > Mammalia > Primates > Indriidae > Indri > Indri indri. Next base: position 4,367 of record RJWJ010015934.1, read on the forward strand.
TTCCCCACCTCTAAGTATAACTATTGCCGTGTCAATTTAGTAGTCTTTGCTACTGGGTACCATTCAGAAAGATAAATGAATTTCATTCTGTCTTAAATATTTATGATTCTTTATGATCTAATATATCATCATGGTTATGGGGGAATTTTTTTTTTCCCTAACTAGAAAATACACCATCAGTTACCTGTCAATTTTGTTGAATAACTCAGCTTTGCAGCTCTGGGGCACTGTTCATCTGAGGCTCTTGAGGACTCTTTTAGCCTTTCAGTCCACTTCAGAGTATCATCCTGGGATTTATAAAGTTCTTCATTGCACAGAGGATATTGAAACGTTAAGGACTTAAGTGGCATGCCCTTTATCACTTATCATACTAGAGGAGCCAGGACTAGAAATCCAGGCATCTTTGTTTTGGTTGCTCCCAGTATGGAACAACAGTCTGTGTAGAAAACCAGCCAGTATCCCTGGAAACAATTCATCAGATTTTTCAAAAGAAATTCAATTTCATCTGGTATGATGGGTTCAATGTTACTTCTTAAGATAAATGATGAAAATATCAACATAATAAAAAGAAATCCAGTTGTTTTGGTTTAATCTCAGTGAGAAGCATCACAAACCTTTTATTGCTTCTGTAGCCTTCCCTGATGGAAGAGACAGGAATGGCCCTGTAACAGTTGCCCTGCCAAACAGCCCTGGCTCAGACTCCTAGCTGATTGAAACCTTTAAGAATCAGTGTCTGGGGATAGGACCTCAGGAATCTGCACTTTTCACAGGCTCTCCAGGTAATTCTTAATTAGGGACTATGAAGTTGGAAAACCTAAGTCTAGAAACTGCGGCTTTCAGGTTCCTTCTAGCTTTGAAAGGATTATATGCCCCAAATTCTTATTTCATTCAGTAAACCTAGATTCATACATGGGTTATTCTTGAAATATTTTTAAAATGTATATTCTTAGGGAGTTCCCTAGATAGACAGCTTTCTCCCTTACATGTGCATCTGTGGGAAACAGAGTTAGATGATACAGGATGTCATTTCTCAGAACAGGGGCCAGTACCAGGAAGCCAGGGTGCGCCAGGGGTTGTGCAAAGATGTAGGATAAATATGGCTCATCTTACAGCATTGAGTTTTTCTTAGAAATAGTAGTTTTAAATTACAACAGATAGATTGAGGAGTAGGATGCAGAGTTCACATGGATTTTATGCTAAATATGAGACTTCAAAAAATTTCCTGATTGTGGTTGATGTAGGGGTCTCAGACCCCTGGAAGTTAGAGTTCATTTTCCTTATCTGTCAGAAGTATTTCTACCAGAAGTACTTCTGTCTACATTCAAAGTTACCCTTGACCAGTGATTCCTAAATATGAAACCTCTACAGAAACTACTACAGAAAATTAGCCCCAAGAGGACTCTGTACACAAGGATGCTGAACAATTTACTCCCAGGAGACATTCGAACTTGCTAATCCAAAAAGATGACTTTCCATTCCCGCCACCATTTAGGGAATATTCACAAGAGTATTATTTCTCCTATTTTGTTTAAAGAATGTTAACTAGAAAAGGAGGTTTAACAGCAGGAAAAGGAACTAAACGTGAATAAACACCAGAACTCTTCCTGACCTCATTCCTATTGCAGCAGCAGTTAATAAAATATTCTTGAAATTGTGACTCTTCTAGAATGTTTTCCTTACAAGGACAGCTTGGTTTTGCCACAGTTTTTCAAGATGTTCCTGATAAAGAAGAAACAAATCTAAGCACCTGAGCCAGTAATTATGCTAGATCTGTAACACCCCTCACCCCCAAGAGTTGCCCTGAGCCCAGGGCCTGGTTCTGTCTGCTCAATCCCTGCAAAGCAAACTTTCATGTCCGGAAGAGAGAAGGAGGTAAACAAGATCGGTTATGACACTTCTGTCCTTTTGCTAACAAGCTGTGGTAGCATTGCTGAGTGAGAGCCTGTGCTAAACTTGACCTCCTGGGTAATTTGGAGTGGCCATGCAAGTCATAGCCTCAGAGCCCATTAGAATCTTTGAGGGATAGCAGTGGCATAATGTTGGTTTTAAGAATGGTGAGTGGCAATCTCCTCCCCTTCCTGACTCCCACCTCCATCTCCTCGCTGTCTAGAAGACTCACCCCAGTGCACAGTTCTACTACGGGGACCACTCTTCTCCTTACCATACAGGCCCACGATGCCTCTCAAGTCTCCTTTTTGCTAGAATTGTAACCAGTCCCCTCTCAGACCATTCTACATTCTGCTGTCACCTTACTCTTCTAGAAGCCCGACTTTGAATGGTGCCTCTGCTCTCAACAGATCCTTGGGGGTTGAGGGAAGGAAGTTCTCTATTGGCTTAACTAGGCCTAAAGGCATAGCCTGATGTCCAAATGCTCTACCTTCTGGCTTCAACTGCCTTTTCCCAGGGTTCTCCGCTATTCCTCTGTACTCCCCAGTCTCACCAGGTCACTTCCCCGTCTTCGCTCATGCGCTTCTCTCCATCTAGAATTTCCTTCCTGGAAGCCCTGCCTGACAAGACGCTACCCCATAGGAAGTCTCACACCCTTCCCTCAGTATGGTGAGATAGCTCTTTCTTCTGCTATAAAGTCACAGCGCTTATACCTCACTCATGGCACATGGAACATTCTTGTGATTTGTCTGAAGAAACAGCATTAGACTTGGAGTCAGAAACCTGGGTTCACATCTTGGCACAGTCACTCACTGTGTGACATGGGCAAGTCCTCTAACTTCTCCATGCTTCAGTTTCACTTTTCTGGAAAAAGATGGAGGGAGGGATTCAGCTCCCTGGGGAGAGTGAGGGTTAAGTGGCACAGTGCACGGAAACGAACTTGTCAACAGCACTGGCATCCTTATGTCTCTGCTTTTTATGACCCTCCCTCCTTGTCTCTGAGCCACTTGAAGAAAGGGCTATGTCTTGCATAAGTTAATCTATATGAAGCATCACCATTCTTAGTGCATTATATGTTAATTCTTCCAGTAACCCTAAGAGGTAGGTACTATTATTATCCAACTCCGTAAAGGATAAATTCATCTACAATATTTCACAGAGCCTCCAATGAATAAATGAATGAGTGAGGGATTGAATGAGACCAAACCTGTTGGCCATGCCTGTCAGGTGATTACTTCTCTCCTTGTTTCTGCATGACTGCTTCTCTTTCCTTGGATCTTCAAGGTAGATGCAAAAGTAGGAGAAAATACAGAATGGGCTGAAAGGTGTGAGGTCTCCCTGGGTCTTCACTTAGACATCTCATGATGAGAGCTCCAGTGAGCTCCTATAGGACAGAGGTCACGTCTGCTTTGTTCTTCATTCTGTTTGTAGGGTCTTAGAACATTGGTGATCGATAAATATTTATAAGTAAAGAAATCCGTGTATAGGCAGCATATTTGTGCCCACTGAAATGACGTTGCTGACAGTGGAACCAGTGAGCAGTGTTCTGTCGTGCTTCCTCAGGCAGTACTACGAGATGCTGTACAACACGGCCGATGAGCTCTTGAACCTGGTGGTGGACCAGGGCGTGAAGTACACGGAGCTGGAGTACATCCACGCCCTGACCCTGCTGCACCGCAGTCAGCCCGGGACAGGAGACCAGACCACCCAGAACATGAGGCTGCAGCGGCTCAAGGAGATCATCTGCGAGCAGGCTGCCATCAAGCAAGCCACCAAGGACAAGAAAATAACCACCGTTTAATTGGGTGCGCTGCGGGGTGGGAGGGTCCTTTTTCCTTGATCATACATTTTTCTTTGGTATGCTACTTTGTGTAGTCTGAGCTGACTTAGTTTTCTCTGCACCAGTGCTTGAGTGGAGAGAAGGTGTAAGCCTTTTCTCTTTAATTTTGGCTTTTCATATAAACTCGGAAGGAAGTCTGCCATACAGAATGTTTTGATTGAACAATTAATGCTGTCAAGTCTAAAGGGACTAGGGTGGGATAGGGAGGAACGTGGCGTCAAATCGTTGGACTCTGAAAAATGAATGAATTACTAACTAATATTTTATTTGTTGCCCAACGTATATAAAATTCCAACCTTGGGATGTGGACTGCTACCTAAGTTTTAAGTCCCTTCCTAAAACAACTGAGTAGGGTTCTATTACATAAACAGTAGGATTTTTAATGTCTTGACCTTGTCAGTTTTCAATTCGATGAAATAAGTGTATGTGCATTGCTTTCTGTCTCGATTGCCAAAATCAAATAAACGGTTTCTCACCTGGCTGTTGTTTTCCACAAATTTCCCTAACCGAACCAGGACCTCCTCAAGGTTAGGGGGAAAAAAATCATTTTATCCCAATCCCTGGGAGAGTTTTGTTTGCTGTAGGTTGCATATACATTATGGGTTGGTTTACTGCTTTTTTGTTTCTGTTGTATCAAACCAAGACCCATAAAATCCGTGACAAAAATGGAAGAATGAAAGGTGAGTCGACCCTCTGCTTGATTGCCCCTCTAATTTCCAAGCAAAATAATGGTTAGAGAACTTTTCGTCTCACCCGAGACATTGTTTGGGGGTGAATGATTCTTATGTGCTCACTTATTCTCCTTATGAGCTCCCTAGTTTTTTTTTCTCACCTTAGAAAGTAACCCAGGTTTGCTCAGCTGAGTGCAAGGAAGATTGGGCAGTATGACATTCCTCCTCTGGGCGGCCACCATCTGGGCCTGTCTATGACTTGCTCCCCTATGGTGTTCCTGACACACCAGACCTTGCCACTGTCCCCAGGTCCCCAAGTCCTCTTACTGCCCATGGTTCATATGTCACAGAAGCCAGCACTGACTAAGACAAAGCTCGAAAACACACAAGAAGGTGAGCAGGAAGGACTTTCACATGGTGATGCCTCAAGCCCCAGTGGGCGGGAATTTTATACCTGTTTGTACGACTTTGATCTTGGTGGGAAAAACAGAAAATTTTTAAAAAGTTTTGAGAAGCTTAAATGTTGCATGTTACTTTCTTGTATTCTTTCCCCAAGGGCCTAGTACGTGCCAGATGCTGCTATTCACGGGGGCAGATGTATAGACGAAGAGGTCACCCTCGTTGTCTACGAGTGTGGGAATGGATGGACACTCAGGGCTAGGTCAGAAATAGGGCAGGCAGCTGGAAGATGGCCTTCCTAGGGCTTCTGGTGGGCAGGAATATTGTAAATCTGCATGGCTTCAGGGGCCTGACTGGGAAGAAGCTGAATCTTTTTAGGAAACACCACAGAAAAAATACACTTTCCCTAAACAAGATCATGGGCAGTAGTCTACCCCAGAAGTGGGGGTGGAAGGAGGGAGATAAGGGGAGATTAGACTTGGCCACTTTTGTTTGAAAGCCTCCTCTTAGGTGCCATGACCCCCCAGCATAGATCCTGTGCCTTTTTCCCTTCCTGTCCACTCCAGGTGGAGAACCCTGAGTGGGGACAGCGATGCCAGAGAGCCAAGGTGGGACTGGGGAGTGTGTAGGCTGGTTCTGCTAGATGTGGAAAGGGGCATGGGTTTGGATTGAGTAGACTGTCAAGAACACTGAGAACCAGCAGAAAAATGGCAGATGAGCTGCTTTAGGGGCAGCATTTAGGAAAGTGGAATCCCTGCTTTGGTTATAATAATGACAGGATTGAAGAATGTCAATTCTGCACAGAAAAGGGCTTTAGGGTCCTATATTGAAGACACTCAAGGCACAAATTTCTTTTAAGGTTGGTACATCAGTCTTTATCCTCCAACAGGTCAAGAATAGCCAACAACACATTCAGTGAGTGGTCAAACGGGTGCAGACGGCAATGGCATAACCACCTCAAAACCTTCATTTGGGACACAGTGAAGATTTCCATGTTATGATCCTACTTAGGGGATATTTTGTGAGATCCTTTTTGTGCCATTTGCAGCCATGACTAGAAAATGCTAGAGCGCGCCAGGGTCTGCCCAGGATAGGGCCCAGCCTGCACACACACCAATACACATCACCCTGAGAGTCAGTGTTGCAGCACAAAAACCCTTCCCTAAATGAAGGCCACTCCCTAAATGGGCTGCTGTAGCTAAAAAGGCCAAGAAGGTAGCCCTCACCAGAGGGGCACTGAAAACGAAGCCGACCATTGTCTCATTCTTACACTGAGGGGCAATGGGATGCACATGGGTGGGTTACCGTCGACAGCACCAGTCACCAGAACCTTGGAGAAGGCTCAAGAGTAGGAGGGATCCTGAGATGGAAAATAAACATGACCATGAAGGAGTAGGGCTTTGGGGTGATACTGTCCAACCCAGTCATCAGACAGCTCCACAGGCAATGGCAGCTCCCAGAGAGCTCTTGCTTCTCTTATCACTGTCATCTGCTCTGTGGTACTTAACACGTTTTCCTGTTTTGTCTTCACAACACCCCATGTCACAAATTTTACTTTCCTTTCTTCCATACCCAAGGTATAGGAGAACCTGAAGCTTCAGAAACTTCTAGAGGAGTCTCTCCCAGCTTAGCTACCCTTAGAATAAATTCCTTGAAAGGAGGTACTCTTTCTACAGACGGGATCCAACTCTTGATAAACACTGGCAGATTATGTCCTTGGAACTGCTAGTAGTGGTTTCTTCTACGGTTTGCTACCTTTAGCTACCTTGTTATTGCCTGTCGGGATATCTTTTGTAAACAAAACTACTCTTTAGATAATATTGTGCCCTTTACCCCATGAACACTCATTTCTACCTGTTCTATCAATACAGTTTCTTTTGGGGACTTTCATCCCAGTAAAATGTTTTTATTTCTACCTCATAATGGAGTTTTTAAAATCTTACTACCCAACTAGAATTTTTGCCCCCTCACTGCTGATTACATCCCTGATAATTAGACAAGGATTCCTTGTGCTTCCTTTGCCAGAAGAGGACAAGCCCTGCTTCTAGACTCTGACAGTCCAAATAGGCTCAAATTTGGTGGCAGGACCAGGCCTGAGCTCCTGCAGCCCATACTCTTGAGACAGGCAGTCACACAGCATGCGTGGTGGGACCTTTCCCATACAATTCCCGCCCTCTGCAGGGTGACCTCATTGACAGAAGCCCAATCCCTCTCCAGGACTTAGTTCTTGCCTTAATGTTTACTGAGCCAGACAGCCATTATTTATTTTTCAAATAGCTTTTCAAATTAGCTTGTCCAATACAGACAAGTTGAATTGGCAACCAAACCCTGATGATTCTTACTGTTGAGTCGTATCCACAAATTTCTTAGCACTAATGCATTCATTCAGTCAAAAAGATAGACCTGCCTAGTACCGCTCAGGAGACATGGGAGTCATGCAATGGCAAGCAAAAGAGACCGTCCCTCACGACATGGAGCTTGTACTTCCAATGGCTTCTTGCGCCTTCCTCTCTGATCTTTCCTTCCCCAGAGTCTATATTTCCCCCTCAATTCTCCAAGACTGCCTTTTCATTTAGGAAGACATCTCTCATAGCATTGAGAACTGAAATCTCAGCTTGAACTTCTCCTGTATTTTTTCTGTTTTAAAAAAAGTTTCAATAGATTTAGAGGGTACAAACTTGTTACATGGGTGACCCTTTACCATTTCCTGGTGGAACTAACGGCTTCCACCTCACAGGCTCTGTAAATGGACCAAAGCCACTGCATTCAGGATTCTGGCTCTGATGCGCAGCTGTGGCTACCTTCCCCTGATGACAGGACAGACTTTTACAGTAAAGAACAAAGGAGACCAGAGTCCATCCCAGAGCTCAGCAGCCTAAGCTAGATTCACTGGATTCAGGGAAAATGTGACCAGAAGACCAGCAAAGTGACTGTCGTAATAGGATGTGAAAACAAGAAGAGTCCTGGTCAACAAAATTTTCCTTGAAAAGCAAAGTGGATGCTGAAATACACACCTGAGAGCAATTGTGTTAATGTGGCAGGAATGTAAAACAAATTGGGCATAATTTGGAGGGAGGGTAACAAGGTATCAAGAACAAGAAAACATACCGAATCACTAGGCTCGGCAAGGTCTCAGCTCTGTCCTAATTAGGCACAGTTGTTATAAGAAGTACATAATTAATAAGCGTGTGACCAGATGTGAAATACAGTGGAGTATTTTTCCTGAAATGGAAGGTGTAATGAACTGTACGCAGCTGGAAGTAGTTGTCCTAATTCGGCTGAGGCAGAAGGCCTGCCTGGAATTTTGAAGAGGTATAGCAAGATGCACACCACAGATTTACACCTGAAAACAACTAATCCTATTCCGACTGGGCTGGGGGGTAATGAGATAGAGCTAATTATCAAGAGTGTAATGAGATGCAAAAGCCACTGGAACTGAGCTGGAAATTTCTTTAAAAGTGAACCAAGATGCAAACACCAGGAAAGAATTTCTGCTAATGGAGCTAGGTGTGATTGTGATGAAAAGTACATGATTTGAGGGGTTATTTTAACATGCCGGGGCCAAAGACATGTCTGTAATTAAAAATATTGCCAGGACACTCACACACCTGCAGCAGGAGTCCCTGAGAACCCAAGAATGCAATGACCTGTAAAAGCCACAAGCACACTTTAAAAATGTATATACTGCCTATATGTGTACACACACCTGGAAAAAACATTAAGGTTAGGTACTTTCAGGTGAGTGGAGTTCCCATGCTACTCGATCCCATTTAGAAAGGTGACCTCGGATTCCTGCTAACTTTGCAAAAAATACTCTAGCAGGAACCTGACTCCAAACAGAAAAACCAGCGATCTCCTCTTCCCAAACTTATTGAATTACCTACCTGGCCAAGTTGTCTTTCCCAAGAATTTATTTACTGTGAGAGACCGGGAAACCATTAGCAGCTGTTTTTTGTGATTGTTTTTATTTTACAATTGCTATTATTGTAGACACCATTTATTGCACACTTAATGCGTGTCAGATGCTGGGCTAAGTGCTCTACTACATTATTTCATTTAATCCTCACAATAATCCTAAGAGATAGATACTGTTACCCCCACTTTACAGAGGAAACTAAGGCTCAGATCAAGGACTTTGCCCCCGATCCAGTAAGTGATCCAGCTCTGACCAACACCAAGTTCATAGTCGAAACGCCTCTTTTCTCCATTTTAAGTCAAAGCCCCTTGTTTAGTGAGGCAAAGACAGGAGCCCTCACATACTATATTTAAGTGCCAAGTGATACTCTCTGGTACTTTGACTCTTCCATCTGCTGTGTCCTCTGTGGCCCAGCAGGAGCCCTTTCTGGACTGAATTTGGGGCTGCTGCTCCCCACTCTCCTCAGCCTGCTCATGGCCTGAGCCCACCCATGCAGCCAGTGCATCTACAGAAATTGTGGAAACAAGCCTTTGGCCCAGCGCTGAGCCCAGCCAATTGGAGGCTGAAGATGACCCTACCTGGGTCAAAGACTGGCGAGGATGGCAGGCTGGGGGCTACATCCTCAGGTTCTAGAATCCATGTATCTTGCCTTAAATGTCACTAGCTTTTATCAGGAAGGAAAATTAGCTATTCCTTCTATCTATCTTACGTTCATTGACTGGAGACCCTGTAACAAAAGACAGATTAAAAGGAAAGCATACAAGGTTATTTAATGTAAAAGTTTCATATGAAGAAATGAAGACCCAAAGAAACAGTTAAACCTGAACGGTTTTGTAGTAGGTTTGATGAAGAATGGAGAGTCTGGGAGAAATGACAGGACAAAGAGCATGAGTTAACTAGGGGAGACTTAGCAAGGCCTGTTCGTTCATATCTAGACAGAAAAAGGGCACCTCTCCCAAGAAACCTATGAACTGCTTCAGGGGAGGGTCAGAATATTCTTCTTAGGTTTTATGACCTGGTTTTTTTTTTGGAGGGGGGGGGGGTTGTCGGAGGGACCTTCCTGAACATGCTGTTTCTCAAATGTTTTCAGCTTAAAATATTCAATATGCCAAGGTGCCAGATTTTGGTGTAGCATGTCCTGAACCCCATCACCTTTTACAAGTGGTTTGATGTTGTATTAGGTTGGTGTAAAAGTAATTGCGGTTTCAGCATTGTTCAAATTTGCCGTTTGTTATTGGAATACTCTGAAATAAATGTGGTTATGTCATACATCATTTTAATGCACATTTCTTGCTTTATGTTTGTTTGCTAATGACTTATTACTTGCTATTTATTTTTTATATTTATTTTAGACTGTGGAAATGTTAGACAAAAAGCAAATTCAAGCGATTTTCTTATTTGAGTTCGAAATGGGTTGTAAAGCATCGGAGATGACTCACAACATCAACGCATTTGGCCCAGTAACTACTAGTGAACGTACAGTGCAGTGGTGGTTCAAGAAGTTTTACAAAGGAGACGAGAGCCTTGAAGATGAGGAGCACAGTGGCCAGCCGTCAGCGACAACAACCAATTAAGAGCAATCATCGAAGCTGATCCTTTCACAACTACATGAAGTTGCCGAAGAACTCAAGGTCGACCATTCTGCAGTTGTTTGGCATTTGAAGCAAATTGAAAAGGTGAAAAAGCTCAATAAGTGGGTGCCTCATGAACTGACCGAAAATCAAAAAAACAGTTGTTTTGAAGTGTCTTCTCTTCTTGTACGCAACAAGAGCAAACCATTTCTTAATTGGATTGTCAACGTGCGATGAAAGGTGGATTTTCTGTGACGACCAGCTCAGTGGTTGGATTGAGAAGCAGCTCCAAAGCACTTCTCCCAAAGCCAAGCTTGCACCCAAAAAATGTCATGGTCACTGTTTGGTGGTCTGTTGCCGGTCTGATCCACTGCAGCTTTCTAAATCCTGGTGAAACCATTGCATCTGAGAAGCATGCTCAGCAAATTGACGAGATGCACTGAAAGCTGCAATGCCTGCAGCCGGCATTGGTCAACAGAAAGAGCTGATTCTCCTCCACGACAACCCCCGACCACATGTCGCACAACCAGCGCTTCAAAAGTTGAATGAATTGGGCTATGAAGTTTTGCCTCATCTGCCACATTCACCTGACCTCTTGCCAACCGACCGCTTCGAGCATCTCAACTTTTTGTAGGGAAAACGCTTCCACAACCAGCAGGATGCAGAAAATGCTTTCCAAGAGTTCATGGAATCATGAAGCATGGATTTTTATGCAACAGGAATAAAACTTATTTCTCATTGGCAAAAATGTGTTGATCTCAATGGCTCCTATTTTGATTAATAAAGATGTGTTTGAGCCTAGTGATAATGTTTTAAAATTCACTGTCTGAAACTGCAATTACTTTTGCACCAACCCAAATACAAGTTATTAAATGCTCTAAGCCTCAGTTTTCTCATCTGTAAAATGGGATAATAATGATACTAATAGCACCTATCCAATGGAAATGTCCCCTGCCTAGCATGTAATAAATTTCACATATACATAATATCTTGTCCATTTCTTTGGGGAGCTTTTGGCCCAATATCAAGAAGTGACATAAGGGTGCAGCCCCCCTGACCAGGCTGGTTGTTTAGAAAGGCCTCGGCTATGGCAAGTGGGACCCAAGGCAGCTGCCTGCTGTGTTTGGATGCCTGAAGCCCCCACTGAATCAGATGTCCTGGTGTTATAACACTGACCCAGCCCTGTCCCCAACACAGGACAGCTGCCCCCAGGTGTCTGGTTCCTTAAGTTACTTCCATTTTAGCTGTGAGCATTGGGCATCTCATTGCCTGGCAATGTATCATGTGCATCTCAATGACTCTGAGGGCTTCAGTGCCCTTTAGGGACCAGGCTTTCACAGACTTAATGGCCTCTGGCTGGGTTTGAGTTCGCTGTTTCTCTTTCCACCTATGCAGGGGAATGTCAGATCATGGATTTCTAGTAAGTTCACAAATTGCTCTATGAAATTGAGGTGAGAAAAGTGTCACATTCTTTTAATTTTTCTAAATCAAATCTAGCTCTGAGCTCCCACTTACCATTCTCAGCAGAAATCAAACGTCAGTAATTCTTCGTGGTTTCCTCATGGGGCAGTGGGAGTGGGGGGCGGGGGAGGCTTCTCCTACCTCGGGTTGTACCAACATCCACCCAACAGCTGAAGCCAGTAAGGAAAACGGGAGTGAAGACAATGTGCCATCAATGTGTCCTGAGCACTGTCCCCTGTTCCTGTGACAGAGCAACGGCTCTAGACACTCCACATGCAGAGATCCTCTCCAGTGTCCCCAGACTTTGTCCCAGGGACCTCCAGACCTCCATGTTCAGCCTCCACAAATGTCACTACAGTCACTGGGAGCCAGATGAGGTGGAGCTTCCACAGATACTTCAGCCCCTCTTTTTTCAGCTTTGGGGAACCCAACACTCCAGGTTGACATTTCTTCTCTTCTTTCCTCCTAAAAAGCCAGTCTCTTTTCCTTTCTGCCTCTGGAAGATCAAAGCTCCCTTCCCTTGGCCTAGGCTCCCCTAGCCCTTTCAAAATGAGAGCCTGCTGGAGGGGGTTTTCTAAATGAAGGTAAGTTCTCCCCCTCCGCACCCCTCCCTTCCTTTTTCTTCTGGCCTGAAACAGGAAGTTTGTTAACCAGACCCCTGGGGATAAAGGGAGCCTGGGCTCAAAAGTAGTCCCCAGGTCATGTTTCTATTAATGGGGCAGGAAGAGGGGATGTTATTTTATCCTAATTTGGGGTGGGGGTTGACAGTTAATTTCTCAATAGCTCACCCTGTTGTGGATCCTGAGAGCTGGATGGAGCTTTAGAGAGCTTTTGTCTCAACCATCTCACTTTTCAGGAGAGCAAAGGCAGAAGGACCAAGAGAAGAGAGTGGGGACACCTAGTTAACGTCTGAGCCAGAATGAGTACCCAAGTCTCTTGCAGCATCCCTCCCACAGCCCCAGCAGGTGAGTGACCCTGTTAGGCTGCCAAGTACAAGGGTAGAAGGCAAGGCCCTGCCTTAAAGGACATGAGCATTTCGTGGGAAGAACAGCGCAACATGCGTGATTCCACTATGGGGGAGGAGAGGTGGTCTGAGATGAAGGGGTGCATTTTGGCAACTTCCGTAATTTAAAAAAAAAAGCAAAGTAAGTGAAGCAAAAGAAAGCTCAGGAGTATAAGGAAGGTCAGCAGAATGCAGTCATGAAACCTAGTCAGGAGGGAAAACCAGTCTAGCAGGAGGCCCGGCACATTAGATGTTCTTGATTTTTTTGTTCTTGCCTTACTGGGAGTCGGCAGATACATGGAATCTTTGCACTCCCTGGAATTACACGTATGCAGCATGGATGGTTTGGGGTGATAGTGTATGAGTGCAATATATAAAATAGGGTCTGAGGTTTTTATCAGATTCTCAATATTTCCTGCTGTGCACCTTCCAAGAATACAGTAAGATTGCATTTCCAGGCTCCTCTGTGTTTGGGTGGTACCGTGTGATTAGGTGGCTAATGAGTTATGAGTAGCAAGGTGTCACTTCCTAACCAAAGCATCTAATTACCTGTGTGGGACCCTCCAGAGCTCAGTCCCCCCTCTGCCACACTGGTCAGCAATGTCCAGGTTACCACTTACTCAACATGGATCCCAGAAGGAGGAAGATGCAGAGCCCCAGCTGACCAGCAATGGACACATGACACGAGCAAGAAATAAATCTCTGTTATTTAAACCACTGAGCTTTTGCGATTGTTTGTTACTGACGCATAACCTTGCCTATCCCAACTGATACACACGACAGAGGCTGACCATGATGGGGAGAACAGAAAGAGCAAGGGAGTTTTAATGAAGAATGAAATTACATCAAAGAGAACTAGTTGAGCAGAGTACTGGGAATTGGAGCCAGATTTAGAGGCTCAAGGGAGAAATGGTGGTGTTTTGCCAGTAACAAGTCCTCAGTCAGTACATATTTGTCCTAAAGACAGAAGCAACAGGCATGTGTTGTTCACCCAAAGAGTATATGAGTCAGGGTTTTCCAGGGAAACAGAATAGGAGATGTATTATATGTAGATCTAGATCGATAGATATCTGGGCCACTAAATGTTCTCAATTTTTTGTTCTTACCTTGCTGCGAGTCACTGGATACAGGGGATCTTTACACCTCCTAGAATTACATTTATACAGACAGTGCCTGACCTACAGTGGTTTACATTACAATTTTTCAGCTTTACAATGGTTCAGAAGCAAAACACATTCAGTATGCTAAACTTACAGTGGGGTTACATCCCAATAAACCCATCATAAATTGAGGAGCATCTACATAAGTGTACATATGTGTATATATGCAGAGAGAGACAAAGAGTGAGACAGAAACAGAGAAAGAGATTTTCTTCTGTCTTTCTTCTGTCTTCTCTCTGAGCCAATTGTGGGAATTGGCTCACATGATTAGGGAGACTGAGAAGCCCCACAATCTGCCATCTGTAAGCTGGAGAACCAGGAAAGCTGGTGGGGCAATTTGGCCAATTCCAACTAGGGGAACTGATGCTGTCTAGAAGCCCTCCTTTCAGACAGATCTGGAGACAGTGTTCTCCATTCACTGTGGGGGATCAGAGACCCAGAGTGCTACTCCACAGCTGTAATGAGTTTACTTATCTTTGAATTCATTAACAAAAAAGTGGTAAAACCCATAAACCCCCCTTCTCAGTGGGGGGCCGGGAAGGTGCTGGTATAAGTCCCAGAGTACAAAGGCCTGAGAAAACCAAGCCCTTCTGGCATCAGGGGCAAGAAAAGATGGAGGTCCCTGCTCAAAGAGAGAGAGAATCTGCCCTTCCCTCACCTTTTCGTTCTACCAGGGCTCTCAACAAATAGAACGATGCCCACCCCACCTTGGTGAAGGCAGATCTTTACAGTCTACTAATTCAAATTTTCTTCCAGAAATGCCCTCTCAGACAAGTCCAGAAACAAACATGTTACCAGCCATCTGGACATTCCTTAGCCCAGTCAAGTTGACATAAAACAGGCCTCACATCTCTATTCCTAATCCTGATGTCTAATTATCTCACTGGACTGGCCCCTTTTTCTTCTGGAGCTTTCCATTTCAGTACCATCCATTACCAGTCCTCAGAGTGAGCTTTTATCCTCTGACAACCAGGCTGCCATTCACCAAAATATGATAAAGACTGGGAGAAAAAATATCTATTTTCTGTTTTTCTACTCTCCTCCCCAACAGCTCAGGGTTTCTTGTATTTCTCTGATGTCCCCATGGAAGTAAATGTTAAAGGTTTTGAACGAGATCTGAAACTGTAACTTTAAAATGAGGAAACACAAATTCTGATAAATGGTGGAGTAAAGGTGATGTCCTGCCTTTCTGCTCCCAGAGAAAGAGGTGAGGAACTCAGACTGCTGCGCATAAGCGGATCACTCCCCCACAAGAACAGTGTTGTGAAACTGCAGAGAAACATCATGGGACACACAACACAGGGAGGAAAAAAAAGGGTGAATGGGATATAGGATTGAGAAGTCTAAAGAGTGAGAGATAAACAATAGAGAATAGACTATGCGATGGCTGCACCCGCCCAGCCAGTGAGTGCAGCCTGCTCTTACCCATAGGAGAACGTCCTGCTTCCCCACAGACCTCCGCACCCACTCAGACAGGGACCTGCCTGAAGTTGGTGCAAAATCGCGGCAAGAGACGTTGGGTTCTGTGGAGAGGGGACAATAGTGGGAAGCATCTTGAACTCCCCGGAGCTCTGTGCTAGGACTGCACTGCTGGGGAGAGGGATGGGTCTGAGCTACCACTCAGGGGAGTTAGGAGACAGGCAACTCACCTCTGGTGGTCAGTGGGACCAGAACAAAGGAGGTGAACCCTGAAAAGGGGGCTATACCCTGGAAAACGCTGTAGGCAATTAGGCGGGCTCAGGGCAGGTCAGAAAGAGCAAGACCTCCTGCTGGACAGGCACGAAGAGACAAAGGGTGTCCTGTTGACTCAGCTCCTGATCCGGTATCTGCCAACTCCTGAACGGTCACCCCCAGCACTAGCACTCTGCAGGTAAGCAGCCACCATTCTGGGGGTCCACACCCCAAGTGCTGTGGTGGTTACAGTTTCTGGCAGCACCCATCCTCCAGCCCAGAGACTCTTGCAACAGGCTCCGCCCTTCTGCGACCTATTGTCAGCTAGCCGGGCCTGTTTCACTGGGCACATTTTGAGTGTGAGATTCAAATGGAGATCGAAAATTTTTTTGAATTTGGCCAGGCACTGTGGCTCATGCCTATAATCCTAGCACTCTGGGAGGCTGAAGTGGGAGGATAGCTTGAGGTCAGGAGTTCGAGACCAGCCTGAGCAAGAGCTAGACCCCATCTCTACTACAAATAGAAAGAAATTAGCTGGACAACTAAAAATATATAGAAAAATTAGCCAGGCATGGCGGTGCATGTCTGTAGTCCCAGGTACTCAGGAGACTGAGGAGAAGGATTGCTTAAGCCCAGGAGTTTGAGGCTGCTGTAAGCTAGGCTGACACCACGGCCCTCTAGCCTGGGCAACAAAGCAAGACTCTGTCTCAAAAAGAAAAATAATTATTTGAATTAAATGATAATGGGGACACAAGTTATCAAAACCTGTGGGATACAGCAAAAGCATTCCTGAGAGGAAAACTAATAGCATTAAGTGCTCAATCCAAAAGACAGAAAGCTTGCAAATCAAACTAAGAAACGATCTCAAGGAACTGGAAAAGGAAGAGAAAATTAATTCTAAACCTAGCAGAAGAAAGGAATAACTAAGACTAGAGCAGAACTAAATGAAATTGAGAGTAAAAGAACTGTACAGAAGATCAATAAAACCAAAAGCTGGTTTTTCGAAGAGATAAACAAAATTGATAGCCCTCTTGCTAAATTGACAAGAACTAGAAAGGAAAGGAGTTCAATAAACTCAATCAGAAATGAAAAAGGAGAGGTCACTACAGACATCATGGAAATACAAAATACTATCTTTGAATACTATAAAAATCTATATGCCCAAAAGCTACAAAATGTGGAGGAAATGGAAAAATTCTTGGAAACACACAACCTCCCTAAGCTCAATCAAGAGAAAATAGAACTCCTGAACAGACCAATATCAAACACAGACATTGAAGTAGCAATAAAAAAATCTTCAAAAAAAAAAAAAAAAAAAAAGTCCCAGACCAGATGGGTTCACATCTGAATTTTACCAAATGTAACAAATAACAACTCATACCTATACTGCAGAAATTATTCCAAAACATTCAGAAGGATGGTATCCTCCCCAACTCATTCTACGAAGCCAATATCACCTTGACACCAAAGCCAGGAAAGAATGTAACAAAAAAAAAAAAAAAAAAACTGCAGACTAATACCCCTCATGAATATAGACGCAAAAATTCTCAACAAAATTTTAGCAAACTGAATCCAACAACATATCAAAAAAATAATTCACCACAACTAGGTGGGCTTTGTCCCAGGGATGCAAGGCTGGTTCAACATACACAAATCTATAAATGTAATTCAACCACATAAATAAAGGCAAGAACAAAGACCGTATGATTGATTCTCTCAATAGAGGCAGAAAAAGCATTTGATAAAACCCAGCACACTTTTAATGATAAAAACCCTTAACAAAATAGGCATAGATGGGACATTCCTTAAAATTATTAAGGCCATATATGATAAATCCACAGCCAATATCGTATTGAATGGGGAAAAATTGAAAGCATTCCCACTTAGAACTGGAACCAGACAAGGTTGCCCACTGTCTCCACTTCTATTCAACATAGTGCTGGAAGTCCTTGCCAGAGCAATCAGACAAGAGAAAACAAGAGAAGGGAAGTAAGGGTGTCTGAATGGGGGCAGAAGAGCTCAAACTCTCACTCTTTGCTGATGATATGCTATTATACCTAGAAAATCCCAAGGATTCGACAGTCAAGCCGAAAATCAAATCAAAGATGCAACCCCTTTCACAATAGCATCAAAGAAAATTAAATATTTAGGAATATATTTAATGAAGGAGGCGAGAGGTATTTATAGGGGGAACTATGAAACACTGAGAAAAATCATAGGTGATGTACACAGATGGAAATCTCTACCATGCTCATGGATTGGTAGAATCAGTATTGTTAAAATGTCCATTCTACCTAAAGTGACCCACAGAATTAATGCAATCCCTGTCAAAATTCCACAATCATTCTTAACAGATTTAGAAAAAAATAATTCTGCGCTTTGTCTGGAACCACTCTCACTCTTTGCTGATGATATGCTGTTAAACCTAGAAAATCCCAAGGATTCAGCCAAGAGACTCCTGGAATTGATAAACGATTTCAGTAAAGTCTCAGGATACAAAATTAATGCACATAAATAAATGGCACTCATATACACCAATAACAGTCAAGCTGAAAATCAAATCAAAGACACAACGCCTTTCGCAATAGCATCAAGACCTCACATAGCCAAAGCAATCTTAAGCAAAAAGAACACATTGGGAGGCATCAGTCTGCCAGACTTGAATCTTTACTACAAGGCTATAGTAATCAAAACGGCATGGTACTGGCACAAGAACAGAAATATAGACCTTTGGAATAGGACAGAGATCTCAGATATAAAACCATCCTCACATTGTCATCTAATCTTCAACAAAGCAGACAGAAGTATACATTGGGAAAAAGAATCTCTATTCAATAAATGGTGTTGTGAAAACTGGATATCCACATGCAGAAGATTGAAACTGGATCCCCACCTCTCACCTCTCACAAAAATCAACTAATGTTAGATAACAGACTTAAACTTAAGGTGTGAAACCTTAAGAATTCTGGAAGAAAATGTGGGGAAGAGTCTTTTAGACATTAGCCTTGGTAAAGAATTTATGAAGAAGACCCCCAAAGCAATCACAGCAGCAACAAAAACAAACAAATGGGACCTGATCAAATTAAAAAGCTTCTGCACAGCCCAGGAAACTGTCCTTAGAGCGAACAGACACCCTACAGAATGGGAGAAAATATTTACTTTCTACACATCAATAAAGGGCTAATAAGAATCTATATAAAACTCCAAAAAAAAAAAATCAAGAAAAAAATCAAACAAGCCCATCCATAAATGGGCAAAGGACATGAACAAAAACTTTTCAAAAGAAGACAAACTAATGGCCAGCAAACATATAAAAGGGTTCAATGTCTCTAATCATTAGGGAAATTCAAATCAAAACTACCACAAGATATCACCTAACTCCAGTGAGAATGGCCTCTATCAAAAAGTCCCAAAATAACAAATGCTGGCATGGATATGGAGAGATTAGAACACCCTTACACTGCTGGTTGGACTGAAAATTAGTACAACACCTGTGGAAAGTAATTTAGAGATACCTCAAAGAGCTAAAAATAGAAATACCGTTTGATCCAGCAATCCCACTAGTAGGCATCTATCCAAAGGAAAAAAAGACGTTCTATAATAAAGACATCTGCACTCAAATGTTTATAGCAGCACAATTTATAATTGCAAAGATGTAAACTGTCCACCAATACATGAGTGGATTAATAAAATGTGATATATGTATACCATGGTCTACTACTCAACTACAAAAAAACAATGGTGATCTAGCACTTCTTTATATTATCCTGGATAGAGATTGAGCCCATCCTCCAAGGTGAGGTATCACAAGGATGGAAAAACATGCACCACATGTACTCTCCATCAAACTGGTACCAACTGATCAACACTAAGGTGCTCACATGGTAGTAATACTCACTCGGTGCCAGTCAGGTAGGGGGCTGAGGGGGTGGGGAGCAAACCTACAGCTAATGGAAATGGGGCACACTGTATGGGGGAAGGACACATTTGTAGCCCTGACTTGAGTGAGGCAAATGCATTTCATGTAACCAAAATATTTATACCCCCATAATATTCTGAATTTAAAAAAATACAATACATTGTTATCAACTATATTCACCACAGTTGTACAAAAAAAAAAATAAAATGAGGTAACACTGAAATGCTGTTAATTCAGCCAACTTTAAGAAACCAATAAAGCACAAGGTATTAGGCCTTTTGGTTTTTAAAGAGCTGCAATTTACTCATCTATGATACAGCAAACATTAAAGTATTTTCATAGGGGTTATAGAAATTCTTACATTTTATGATTAACTGTAATCATTTTTTTCTTTTTTGGATTTTCATTTCCATGTTTCCTGGATGCAGTTAGTTACAAGGGGAAGATCCTGCCCTAGCTGCCTCCTGAGATGGTCACACTGTCCCAGACCCTACTCAGAGTTCAGAAGGGAGTAAGTGTATCTACATACAATAATTTGCCCCATACATCCCACCCCTGCATTGTGGACTGATCTAAGTCAATTTGACATTCTTATCTGCCAGGTGCCTTTGGTAAGCATCACGGCCTTCTGTCATAAGATGGGGTGGGGAAAATATGCCTTCTCCCCACAACACAGCTTGCAGGCAATATGCTATGGAGCAAGCAGTCCACAGACAACATTTGTGAGTAAATACAAAAGTCACCTTCCAACATTCTCTGTAAGCCTGGTGAAGTCCCCAGGCTCTGTTCCTACTCTATGACCAACACTTTATTGGAAAGTTCCCTCCAAGGCAAACACAATGATGTTCTGTCAGCAGGATCAGACCCACCTTCTAGACAGATCTGGAGACAGAGTTCTCCATTCATTATGGGGGATCAGGGACCCAGAGTGCTATTCCACAGCTGTACTGAGTTTACTTATCTTTGAATTCATTCACAAAAAAGTGGTAAAACCCATAAAGCCTTACCAGCCAACCACATACTCTGAGCACATTTCACCACTCATTTCTAACCCCTCCTATGCTAATTAACCAGCCCTCCATACTGTTCCAATTTAGATGGCAATCCTTGAAAACTTTGCCACAGCCGCCCCTAGAGAGTGGGTTCATGGAAGGATGCTCCTGAATCTAGTCTTTAAAGATAGTCTTTCTCGGGGAGCTGCCAGCTTGGGCTATCCTGTCCCTCCTTAATATCTTGCCCTTCAGATGCAGTGTTGGTTCTCCTGATCCTCTGCAATAGGGCATCTGCTAATTGTTACTTTCTTAGTTGTGGGCACAGGTTTGCACTGAGCTGGCTACAAGACCTTGGGAACTACAACACAAATTTGCAAGTCAGGACCCTGGGTACAGTCCCATCCTGCCTCAGAGCACAAAGACACTAACTGGGTCCACCAGAAACAAGGCTGTGCTCTGTCCTTGTGGCCCAGTGCTTCTCTGACTCACTGAGCTCTCTCTCCAGTCACCCATGATCAGGAAGCCTGACCCGGAGATCCCATGAACTAGTACATGGAGGCTTCGGTGCAACCTTCTCCTCCCCATAAAACCTAACTCCTGCCCACCCCCTGATGGTGCAAATGGGTTCCTTCTCCAAGGGTACAGAGCTTTGTATGCTTATCATGCCAACACTTGGAGTCCATCCAGCTTATGCTATAAATAGCCAGGGCCATGCCACCAGCCCATAGCATATTAATAATGTATAGCTACAGCCCCTGACTTAGTTAAGTGATAAATGTCCCTCATCTGCATGATTAGCTCTTACCTTACTGATTAGAAAGTTTCATCCCATCACAAAGTCTACTCTTTCTGAATGAAGGGCCCTTTTAAGGGAAGCAAGGTTCTCTAAAATGCATCTCAAACCCAAATAAAGAATCAACAACAAAAACAAAACCCCACCATTTTCTTTATGGAATGAGAAGAAAAGGATCTGAAGGTTTTTTTTTTGTTTTGTTTTGTTTTTTTTTTTTTTTTTTTTTTTTTTTTTTTTTTTTTTTTTTTTTACAAGTTTAGCTCCATGCTTATTGAAGGAAATAAAAGTCATGGCTACAAGTGAGGATGTCAGGGAGATAAGGTTGGAAAAGGACTCAGGGGCTTATAGGAGATATTTTTTCTTTTTCTTTTTTTTTTACCTTGAAGAATTTGGAGTAGCCACTAAGGGGTTTTAAGTAGGAAAGTGGGTATTTTGGGTTTTGACTTTAGCAATATCACCCTGGGGGGGCGGAGATGGATAATGAACTGAAAGGTGAATGGCAGGAAGACTAGTTAATAGTTCAGGAGGAAGATTGTGATGGGTTGAACAAGGGTGATGGCAGAGCAGCTGGAGAGCCGTGGACAGAGTCAGGAGGTATTTAAAGGATGATCACTCTTTCACCTCCTTTGGGTCTCTGCTTGAATTTCACCTTCTAAATGAGTCCTTCCTTGGTTACCTATTTAAAACAGTAGCCCCTTCCCATACCCTATCCCCTTCCCTGCTTAATTTTTCTCCATAGCTTTTATGACCACCTGCAATTCTAGATAATTTGTTAGCTTAATTATTGTTTGACTTCTCCAACTAAAATATATATTCTGTGACAGCAGGGATTTTTGTATCTTTTGTCCTCTGTATCCCCAATACTTAGAACAATCCCTGGCACACCATAAATGGTCAATACACATTTTTAGAATGAATGAGTAGGTGAAGGATGATAGAATAGACAGTGTTTGATTGTTGGTTGGAGGAGAGGGCTGAGAAAGAGGAAGCAGTAAAGGAGAGGAGGAAGGTTCTCAGGTTTCCAGCAAGGCTAACTGAGTGGATGGTGTGCTATTCAGGGACACCATGCAGGAGGAGAAGCAGGGTTGGAGGTGAAAGGGTGGGTATACAATTTGAAACACCTGTGGAACATCTAGGAAAAGCTATAGAGACACGAGAGACAGCTGTGGGCTAGAGGCATAGATTTTGCAGGCTTCAGAGTCTTTATCCATTCAAAAGAACATTTGTGTTGGATGTGAGGGCAATCTGGCTGCGACATCTGTCACCCCATTGATCGACAGGGTTGATTTGGCTGATATGGCTGGCTAGACGGGTGTCCCCTTCCTCCCTCACCACTCCATGTGCGTCCATCCCAAAGCTGTGCACTCGAAGAGGATGACCTTCCCCAATAGAGGGGGACCATTCTTTGGTCAAGGGTATATGAGTAGCTGTGCTCCCCTGCTAGAACCTCCAAACAAGCTCTAAAAAGAACATTTATTGTATACCTTTGTTCCAGACACTACAGGCACAGTAGATACGAAGATGAGCAAACAGAGGTAATGCACATGGGTGGCAATACTCAGAGATCACAGTCACTACCATGGTTGATAACAGCCAGGGCTACTGAGCGGGTAGGGAGCAAGCATACTTACAGACTTGGGAAGGAACTGGTAGACCCTTTCTGGAATATGATTGGGCAGTATGTACCAAGAAGCTTAAAAAGTTACATATCATGACTCAGTATTCTCCCTTCTAGTTATTTGCTGCTCATAAGTACAAGATTTGCTGCCTACCAAGGGGACAAGGGAGGTCCCCACTTGGGTATGACCAACTTTCATATCAAGCAAGCACCTAGGAGCTCCATCTGGTGAGGCACAGGGTAGGTCCCTTAGTCCTTGACCCACAAGAGGTTCTATATGGACCCCATCTAGACACAGCTACAGAAAAGTCAAGGTCTACCTCTGGTCCCTTGCTCATGTCTGAGGCACAGTCTCACAGAAGGTTAACTGGCTCCCTGTTCCAGTTATTTATCTCTGTAACAAATTAATCCAAGACCTAGTAGCTTAGAACAATGACTATATCTCATAATTCTGTGGGTCAAGAATTTGGGCAGGGCTCATCCAGATGATTCTTCTGTTCCATGTGGCACCAACTGGGGTTCCTTGGTGATATCGAGCTGACAGTGGGGCCAGTGTGGAGCATCCAAGATGGCTTCACTCATGAGCCTGACACATTGGTGGGAATGGCTCTCAGGCTGGGCTCCCCTGGGCCCTCTTTCTCCATGTAGTCTTAGAGCCTCTCCATGTGGTCTCTTCAGGAGGGTAGTTAGTTGGACTTACATAATGGCTCAGGCTATAATAGACCAAAGCAGAAGCTGCGAGTGCATTTAAAGGCCAGCCCTAAAATGAGCATAGGATCACTTTGGCCATTCTCTAAAGGTCAAAAAGTAATAGGCCAGTAATAGATCCCACCTCTCAATAGGAGACATGTCAATGGATTTGTAGCCATCTTTAGTCTCCCACACTCCCTAGTTCAGGATTTCTGAGAGGGCAAGGTCTGGCATTTACATACAAGTCATTCCTCTTCTACTCCTCTACTGTGTGGGCCAAATCCTCTCTGGAAGTCTCTTGCAAAGTGAAAATCTCTCTGCTTCATCCTTCATAGAAAATGAGATTATAGCAAATGTAAAGAATCCCTTATAATATCACTCTGACACCTATGTGTGACACAAGTCAAGGCTGTCTGGCTCCAGTGAGCTGCTAACCTGGCTCTCCTGAGAAGGTCTTTTGCTGTGAAAGAGACATCCTCAGCCTCGCCTCAGCCATCCGTCTCTGGAAACATGGCTCATCTAAGGGTGTGGAGTTTCAACTGATTGGTTATCATGCTGGTCATCAGTGATGACTGGCCATTCTGAAGGCAGCTGCTTCTAGGCCAAATGTACAAACCCAAGTTATAATTCCTGGATATTCTTGTGGCAGCCATTAATACTCCCTAATTTGTCCAACGGTAGAAAGACAGAGCTCTTTTCAACGTTACAGATAGCATAAAATCTCTTGTCGGGGCACTGTGAGCTATACAAAAAGTGCCCGAGGGCTGGCCAAAAGTGAGAATATGGCTACCAATTGTTGGGGTACCACTGAGGCAAAGAGAATAGCTGCCAGGGGCCCTGGGAAACCTAGCTGGTAAAGTTAGTCAGAAACCCCAGGGGCTGTCAGATCCTCTCTTCTTAGGTTGACACCTGGGCTCCCCTTGGATTATCTTTATATCAGGTGGGCCTCAGATAGGGTTCCATGAATGTTGATGCCATCTCACCTTGCAAGGCTGGCAGGTGGTTACAGAGGGCACAGGCTTTCCAAGTGCTCAAAGGACAAGCTCTCCTGGAAAAGCATTTTGTTCAGCTATGAAGAATATACTGTGAACTAAAATAAAATCTTAAGGCTCACCCACCACTGGCTAACTGAATGGACCCCCTCTTGGCCAAAGGGATATCCTAAAACTAAATTGCCTGCTATGAGGAGGGAGGTCACACGTGCCCCCCTCCCTTCTCGGGCACATCCTTTGTAACCCATTAACAGGCCTATGTGTATGCAAGACAAACCTCCAGGTCAATTTACACAACAAATATATGTCTAGTGGCTTATTTCTGATAAACAGCTCCTTATGCTAAAACATTCAAAGCCTTTAGACAAAGCTTCATGTCTTTAACCAAGTACAAGTCAAAGAATCTTTAAACCCACCTATAACCTGTAAGCCCCCTCTTCAAGATGGCCCACCTTTTCGGGCCAAAGCAATGTATGCCTCCCCCCTGTTTATTTATGACTTTACCTGCAACCCCTGTCTTCCTGAAATGTGTGAAATCAAACTGAAACCCAGCCACATGGAGTCTCTCGCTCAAGGCTTCTTGAGCGTGGCTCTGAATCATGATCCTCAAATTTGGCTCAGAATAAATCTCTGAAATTATTTTACAGAGTTTGGCTTTTTTCCCCCATTAACATTACCAAAAGGACAAGCTTCCCCACCCATTGCTAAATTGCATAAATATTAATGGCAGCTCTGGGCCAGGCTGCATGGGAAGACCTTGGTTTTCAGTTCTGAGTACAGATGCTATGCGGTGGTTTTAAAACATGTCCACAAATTCTTCAGTGCTCCTCCTTTCAAAAGGCAGAGCTCACTGGGAGACTCCTAGAATGGTAGAATAAAACCTTCTGAAAATCTACTACTCCATAAAAGCAACAAGAATACTGGCCAAAAAAATTTTTTTTTCTTTTGAACTCTAGAAATTACAATAATCCAAGGAGAGTTTATTCAAGAACAACTGCTGAGTCTTAGTAAGAATAGCAAAGGTTATGGCATTTTAACTCTCACTATTCCAATACCCCTCACCCCAGCTTTGTGGTAGCCTTAAAAACTAGCAGCTTTGCAATCATGGTAGCTGTAAAGATGAGCAGCCTTACAGCCACTGGAGGGGCAGACTGGGTTTAGAGCTCCTCAGAAAGTGTGTCCCCACAGAATTGCTACTATTTTACGTTATGGCTGCCTAGAAAATACCCATTCACAAGATATTGTTATTTGGCCTGATTCAGAGCGCCTGGGGGGTGGGGGGGGGTACCTTATCCCTAGGACACTTGTCAAAAAACAATAAATAGTAATTGTTTAACATCATGGCTACCTAAGGTTATGATACCAGTTGGGGCAAACATGAACCTGGCTAGACATTTAAAAGGAGGATTTGGGAAGGTGATGTTCATAGGGAGCTCTGAAAAGCTCCAACATGTCACTGGGCATCTGGAAGTCCAGGCACATATACAGGGCTCTGTGTATGCTCAGGAAAGACCTAAGTGGGACCTAACCTCTCACCTCTGGCTAACCTTGAGGCCCTCTGAAAGCAGGAAGTTGTAAACTGCTGAAGCATTGACTGTGCCCATTGGCAAAGGTTAGAGACTTACTGCTTCAAAGCATTTAAGGAAATCTCTATTTATTAGTTGACCACTAAGTTAACTGAACAGACTTCAGTCATGACAGGAATACTTATTTTACAGAATTTGTTCAGGAATGTTACTAAACAAACAGCTTTAAGAACAAACCCTGGGTGAAAGAAGGTACAGGTTGAGCATCCCTAATCTGAAAATCTGAAATCTGAAATGCTCCAAAATCTGAAAGTTTTTAGGTGTCAGCATGATGCCACAAAGGAAAAATTCCATGCCTGACCTCATCTGATGGGTCTCAGGCAAAACTGACCCTTCTAAGTTGGACAGTGGTAAAGAGTTGAAAATTGACATCATCCCCAACCCTCAGGAACGCACTCTGACTTTGGTGGACACGGGCATTGGCATGACCAAGGCTGATCTCATAAATAATTTGGGAACCGTTGCCAAGTCTAGTACTAAAGCATTTATGGAGGCTGTACAGGCTGGTGCAGACATCTCCATGATTGGGCAGTTTGGTGTCGACTTTTATTCTGCCTACCTGGTGGCAGAGAAAGTGGTTGTGTTCACAAAGCACAACGATGATGAACAGTATGCCTGGGAATCTTCTGCTGGGGGTTCCTTCACTGTACGTGCTGACCATGGTGAGCCCATTGGCAGGAGTACCAAAGTGATCCTTCACCTTAAAGAAGGCCAGACAGAGTACTTAGAGGAGAGGTGGGTCAAAGAAGTAGTGAAGAAGCATTCACAGTTCATAGGCTATCCCATCACCCTTTATTTGGGGAAGGAACGAGAGAAGGAAATCAGTGATGATGAAGTAGAAGAGGAGAAAGGTGAGAAAGAAGAGGAAGATAAAGACGATGAAGAGAAGCCCAAGATTGAAGATGTGGGTTCAGATGAGGATGACAGAGGTAAGGATAAGAAAAAAAACCAAAAAGATTAAACAGAAATACATTGATCAGGAAGAGCTAAACAAGACCAAGCCCATTTGGACCAGAAACCCTGATGACATCACCCAGGATGACTATGGAGAATTTTACAAGAGCCTCACCAATGACTGGAAAGACCACTTGGCAGTCAAGCACTTCTCTGTAGAAGGTCAGTTGGAATTCAGGGCATTGCTATTCATCCCTTGTTGGGTTCCCTTTGACCTCTTTGAGAAGAGGAAAAAGAACATCATCAAACTCTACGTCCATCATGTATTCATCATGGACAGCTGTAATGAGTTGATACCAGAGTATCTCAACTTTATCCGTGGTGTGGTTGACTCGGAGGATCTTCCTCCGAACATCTCCCGAGAAATGCTTCAGCAGAGCAAAATCTTGAAAGTCATTCATAAAACCATTGTTAAGAAGTGCCTTGAGCGCGTCTCTGAGTTTGTGGAAGACAAGGAAAACTACAAGAAATTCTATGAGGCATTCTCTAAGAACCTGAAGCTTGGAATACATGAGGACTCCACTAACCGGTGACACCTGTCTGAGCTGCTGCGCTATCATACGTCCTTGTTTGGAGATGAGATGACGTCTCTGTCAGAATATGTCTCTTGAATGAAGGAAACACAGAAGTCCATCTATTACCTCACTGGTGAGAGCAAAGAGCAGGTGGCCAACTCTGCTTTTGTGGAGCAAGTGCAGAAGCAGGGCTTTGAGGTGGTATATATGACTGAGCCCATTGATGAGTACTGCGTGCAGCAGCTCAAGGAGTTTGATGGGAAGAACCTGGTCTCAGTTACCAAAGAGAGCCTGGAGCTACCTGAGGATGAGGAGGAGAAGAAAATGGAGGAGAGCAAGGCAAAGTTTGAGAATCTCTGCAAGCTCATGAAAGAAATCTTGGATAAGAAGGTTGAGAAGGTGACAATCTCCAATAGGCTTGTATCTTCACCCTGCTGTATTGTGACCAGCACCTATGGCTGGACAGCCAACATGAAGTGGATCATGAAAGCCCAGGCACTTCAGGACAACTATACAATGGACTACATGATGACCAAAAAACACTTGGAGATAAACCCTGACCACCCCATTGTGGAGACACCGTGACAGAAGGCTGAGGCAGACAAAAATGACAACACTGTCAAGGACCTGGTGGTGCTGCTATTTGAAACCGCACTGCTCTCCTCTGGCTTCTCCCTCGAGGATCCACAGACCCACTCCAACCGCATCTACCACATGATCAAGCTAGGCCTAGCCATTGATGAAGATGAAGCGACAGCAGAGGAACCCAGTGCTGCTGTTCCTGATGAGATCCCACCCCTTGGGAGGGTGATGAAGATGCATCTCACATGGAAGAAGTGGATTAGGAGTCTATACTTGGAAACCTTGTGCCCTCTGTATAGTGTCCCCATGGTCCCCACAGCCTTGAGTGGCCCTGTCCCACTTGGCTTCCTCTGCTAATGTCTAGTTTTTTCTTTTCTCTCCTGTCCTTGTGTCTAAGGCAGAAAACAAGGGCTTCAAAGGCCCATTCCCTTCCTAATTTGACAAGGGGATTGGATGCTGTGCATTGCGTTTTTGTTTATTTTGTTCTGAAATTAAAGTATGCTGAATAAAGAAGAAGAAAAAAATTATATAAAATTGCCTACAGGCTATGTGTATAAGGAAGAAAACATAATTTCTTTTCTTTCCCTTTTTAGGTTCTTAGTTGAGACACTCTCCTAGAAACAAAAGTCAGATAAACAAAGGAAAAACAAGCGGAAGTTTATTAACAACTGCTATACCCATATCACGTGACCACGGAGGAGGGGGGACCTCGGTTCAAAAGAATTTCTCTCTCAAGGCAGAGGCTTAGGGGCCTTGCTTAAATAGTATTTTAACAAAGAGCCGTAAATCCTATATAGTAACAAGACAAAGAAGGGAATATCTTCAGGCTTCCAAAAGACAGGAAGATACAGGAAGGTAAACTTATGAGAAGAGTACGCTGCTGTCTCTGAACTGTTTCTGAGTCTATAAGCAAGTGTTACAAAGGGACCTATCTTTAGGTAAGAAAGGCAGAGAGGACAGGCAGAGGGTGCCTCCGGATTTTAACCTTTTAACTTTAACTACAATCCCCAGAATTTTAGAGAGGAATATTTAGGTTTCCTTCTTCCAACAACCATGTAAGTGGGTCATCTTGGAAGCAAATCCTCCAGCTCCAGGTGGGCACTCCCAGCTGCCCACCTCATGAGACCCCCTGAGCTAAAACCACTCAGACACTTTGTTCTTAACTCCTGACCCTCAGAAGCTACGTATATCACACAAACCGTATCTGTTTAAGCAGCTGAGTTTTGGAATAATTTGTTATGTAGCAATAGTAACTCATATATCCTGAGATGAAAAAATCCTCTAGAACAAAGCAAAAAATTAAGATAAATAGAGAAATGTTGCCATGAAGATAATTTTATTTTAATACAAGGAAGAACTTTACCTAGGGAGAGCTGCCCACAAAGGAGTAGGTCACATTTTAGTGTGCTACTTGTCACTTAAAGATTTCAGCTGAAGATAGATGGCCATTTATCACAAATGATGAATGTGATTTTCTTCTACAGTATGTGGAGGATTTTTTAAGATGACCTCTGTTTTCAAACTAACTTATAATTTGATACCCACAAGCACTACCATTTGTTTTCCAGAAAGAATTTGTAGTGTGGAATTATGACATATACATTATAAAATTAAGAACAATTTTTAAAAATGGAGATCAGAAATCACATAGAAGAATTAAGAGAATTGCAACAATTAAAATTAAACATAGAAGCTCAAAGAAGAAGAAAATCCAACTCCCCAAAAATGGAAATGTTAATTTAGTAGGTCTGGAGTAGGGCCTGGTAATGATATGTTCTTTTTTAAGCCTCCTGTCTAATTCTGGTTAGAGATCTATTGGCTCAAACTGTCCCTCCCAACTCTTTGTCATCTCCTTCATGCTTTTGTCAGGGGCTCAACATCACCTGATTTAAAGTAAGTGGAAGAATATTCCTTCTTGCAGATAGAAAAAATGTTCATGGGCAGCAGATCCCAGAAGATGGTATGAGGAAGTCCAGCTCCCTCCTTGATGGAAAAAAGCAAATCTCACTCTATTGTTCATGAAGAAAGGCTATTTTATCCTGCCTAACCTGGGAGGCAGTCTCCTTGGTTCACCCTAATAGAAGATGAAGGAGGTGGCTTTGGCTCATAGACAATCCTTGCTGAGACAAGCATCTGGGTGACCTAAAACAAGAGTCAGCTAATCAATCCCGAGGCTTTCTGCGCATTGACTGGGGATCCACTTCCACAACCTGCTAAGGGATGGAATGCCCAAGTTCCCAGACAATCCTGTTTATCCATAAGCCCCTCCTCCTGGTTATTTCACCCTCCCTAGAGATAGACACTAAGATGTTATATGTCTGGTTTAGAGTATGAAGAGTCATTTGGAGCCTGGAAAATGTTCATGGTGATATCAGTTGGCCACCTCAGTCATGAATGGTTTTGGAAATCTGACTTGGAGTTGCACTGCATTCTGATCAATACCCAGATGATCAGTGATGTCCAAGGTCCCTAATCACTACTGGATCCTCAGATTCCAGTGCTGTGAGCACTGGGCAGTGAAGTCAGATGTGTGGAACCTGGCATACCTGCATCCCAGGCACTGTCACCAAAGGAGGACCCATGCATATTAACATAAAACCCGAGACAAAAGTAGAGAAACAACACCTGATGTTCTTTTCAGCCAAGGTCCCTGCTTAATTCCAAACATATTCTGCAGGCTGAATGCCGGGCAGCTGAAGGGTGATCAGTCTTTTGCTGGAATTAAAGCCTGCTGCGATGTTAATGAAGAACCGCCAGTGGGTTT
>RJWJ010015935.1:0-35356 GCA_004363605.1 Indri indri
ATTAAATCACATTTAAATGAAATAACTTCCAGATACTTGCCAAATCAACTGAGTTTTCGACTTTTGCAAACAGTTTAAACTACTTAGAAGAGATCACGAAGTGTAGACAGTTCTTGTAGCTGTTAATTACATTTTAATGTCTGTGAAAATTGTTTATGTATTAGACAGACTGTAACCCACAGCTATGTACATACTCACATAAATTACAAAAGTATTTATAAAGTAGCACACAACACCAGTCAAACCTACAAATGTAAATGAAGCCAAATCATTTTAATTTTATGACTTGCATATTTATAACCTAAAGAGAAATTCTGGATAAAGATAGCAGATTCGATGCTTACATCTAACATCATTCCCTCCTAGAAACAGAAACGACAGTACTACTTGCTTTCTGTCTGCCTGCTTTTTGTTTATTTTTATAAAACAAGCCAACGAGAACAGAAACAATAGCAACAAAATTTTGGAAGCTAGAAACAGAAGGACAAGCTAAAAAGGTTAAATCCTATACCCAACTGACAAGGCAGAATCTTCAAAGGGATGGGCAACCGGCAGTGCCTGATACCGCTGAGTGTAGAGTGGTGGTGGACGGTGCGTGTGTTGGGGGACTCGGGGTGGGGGGCGGGTTGGGGGGATGCTAGTGCCTAAAACAAGGAGGAATGGTTAAAAGTTGACTCTGTTGACTAACAAGCACTCTCTCTGACACGAAGCACAGCTCCTCATCCCAGCAGAAGGCCAGAGATGTATTCCCAGCAGAAGGGAAGAACTGGGGTTCTCTGGAACCACTGCTGTAGAAGGACAGCCGTAATAGCTACTGAATGTTGAGATCCCTCGTACACCCTTGCCGACAGCCCTCCTCCTCCTGTGGTAAATCTGAGGCCAGCCCAGTAAGAAGGATCTAAATATAGACTGGGATGGGAGTGAGAGCATCCCAAATTCCCCCCTAAAGAGTCCACCAAGGGATCCCACAGTAGCCCTTTTAGTCAGTAACTGCCCAGGCACTCATACAACCAAGGATTACTGGTAGCTCAAGAAAGCCTTCAACACAAAAACAGAGCCCGAAACAAACACAGAAAATAATCTATCCTGAAATAAGAACAGGATTCTATTAAAACAAAACAAACCAAAAAAGAATTGAAAGGAAAAAAGAGAAAGGTAAGGGAGGGAGGGAAGGAGTTTGAGAGGAACAGAAAGAGCTCTTAGAAATTAAAAATATGGTAACAGAAATGAAGAACTCTTCCAGAAAAGGGAACAAAAGGAAAAGACATGGAAAGTAGTAGAAAAGACAACAAAGTTAGAAGTCCAGAAAGTCTAGTGTCAGATGATGAGAGTTCTGGAAAGAGCGAAGAGTAAAAACGAAGGGGAAAAGGAAGTAAACAACTCAAGAACTTTTCCATGATTCAAAGAGTCAGAGTGCACAGGACAATGAACAAAAAGGGACTGAGATGAAACTTAAGGACCTTGGGGGAAAAGAAGAAGGTCCTCCAACATCAGAGAGTGAAGGGAAAGAGCATCCGGAGAGGTCACATGCAAAGGATCAGGAAGAAGCAAGAATGGCTTCAGACTCCATAACAACAACACTGGTGGTTAAGACAGCTGAACAAGTGCTTCAGAATAGTGAAGGAAAATGATTTCAAAAATTCTATTCCTAGTCAATCTATAAGTCATGCATGAGGGTAAAATAAAGACATTTTCAGGCATGCAAGATCTTAAAATTTTAGTTCCCTACATCATCCCTGAGAAAACTACTGGAGGATAGGCTCCACCAAAACAAGACAGACACAGAATCCAAGAAACCAAAGACCCAACACAGTAAAGAAGTGAAAGGAAACTGTAAGATAATCGTAAAGGAAAATCCCAGGATAACAGGTGAGCATCAGATAGGGTACATGGAGAGACTGGAGTAAGCCAGAAATCTCTGGGATAGAGATTCCTTTAGACTATAAAATTGGTAACATACCTGATGGATCTTAACATCTTACAAGGAGAAATGGACAGTTATAGCTGATAAAAATTTGAAGTGCAGTGAATGTTAAGTTTATATAGAAAATTAAAGAAAAAACAAATCAATTATTTATTCTAGGATAAACAAAGAGCTGTGTAGGAAAAGAAAATAACATTTTACTAGATGGCTCATTTCTGAATAGTGTTTCCATGGTCTCAATAATGTAAATACTACTGTGATCAAACCACAATTACAACAAATCTATGTTAGGAAGATAAGAGGGTGTGAAGGATCATGCTTGCAGTGAGGGCAGGGTGAGGAGGTAATACTAAATCATCATCTTCCAAGGAAAGCAGCAGATAAAGCCTAAAACTAAAAGCGGCAATGCTAAATACGTGATTCAAAACATGAAGGTAGACTCAAAGAATCAGCTAGAAGAGGTGAAAGTGGCTGTCACTGGGGAAGGGAATATGGGGGAAGGAGGGCAGTGACTACTTTTTTTTTCTTTTGGGAGGGGAGTCATCTTGCTCTGTCTCCCAGACTGGAAGGGCAGTGGCGCCACCATAGCTCACTGCAACCTCAAACTCCTGGGCTCGACTGATCCTCCTGCCTCAGCCTCTTGAGTAGCTGGGACTACTGATGTGTACCACCACTCCTGGCTATTTTTGGTAGAGACAGGGTCTCACTATGTTGTTCACACCGGTCTCAAACTCCTGGCCTCAAGCAATCCTCCCGCCATAGCTCCCAAAGTGCAGGGATTACAGGCCTGTGCCACCAGGCCCAGCTGACTACTGCTGTTGATGGCAAACTTATAGAAATGTAGACTATATAAACCATTTACAAATATAACCTGGATACGAATAAAAACTTTTTTAAAAACTAGGCTAAAGGATTAAAGATAGCTAGTGAAAAGAAAGTATAATATCACAAGCCAAAAAATTTTTAAAGCCATTCTTTATATATTACCATTACTTAGAATCAAGCTAAAAGACCAAGGGAAACATTGAGGCGGGGATACTCACTGCTCAAAGTGACTTCTGAGAGACGAGATTACAATCTGTCAGAGCTTCCTCTCCTTATCTACTTCAGAGCTGTGAGATTATTAATCTTCAGAATACAAAGTAGAAAACTACAATTCCCAGTATACCCTGCAGCCCATTCAATTACTTTAAGTACATAAGACTTTGCTAGGAGGAAGATTAGTTTTAAGAAAACAAAAAACTAGTCCTCATAAGCCATTTCCAGCCTACTGTGTTCTGCAGACATAATTTTTCCATATTCTCTACTTAAAGGCAAAAAAAGGATAGAAAATAAATCATCTGTCAGAGGTTGGACACTATTGTTCAGTTATTTCAAAGAACAATTTCAAGACAATGGTACTGCAAGTCTAGAGACATGCAATGTTCAAGCTAGTGAGGACTGAGAGGTCACAGAATCTCTTCTTCTCTCTGCAGGCCCTGAACATCCAATCTTGCAGGTGGATCCTGCCCGGGGCTCCGAGAGGCCCAGTGCCCAAGCAAAATGCTCAGGAGCTGTGTGCAGCATCTTGAAGAGAAGAATAATTCATCTATCATCCATCCAACGATTGAAACTACAGTTTTGGCAATTACTCGATTAGTCAGAAACAGAGCCAGAGTATTCATTAACCTGGCTTCCATTTCTTGTTTTATACTTTCGGCAAGTCACTTAATATTTTAGTTGCTTCAGTTTCCCCATCTGTAAAATAGAAATACAGCTATCCTGTCTTTCACAGGAAAGTTTCTAAGAATGGAGTGAATACGTTGCTCTAAGATTCTTAAAGTAAAAAAGAAATACAAAATACTGTCTCTGCCATCCTCAGGTACACATAACTAACAATCGCTTCAAACTCAACACATCCAAAATTGAACATGCCATTATCATCACACTTAAAACTTGTCTCTTCTTTTAAACTCAGGCTCTTTGCTCACAGACTCACGATCTTCTCTTCCACCGACCCAGGGAATCCACAGTCACCCAAGACTCCTTCTCATCCACCCTGCACCTTCTTGCCCTAACACAACCAACCTCCAAGCCCCACCCGGTTTACCTTCTAACTAGATTTAAAGCCGCTCCTTTCCTTTTCACCCCTACTACCTACCACTACCCTAATCCTGGGGAACTCCTTATTCCGGTCTTGTGTGACCAGGCTCAGAACAGGTGGTTTCCTGCCTCCAGGTTCTTTTCCTTCAAATCCTTCTTACTCTCCCACAAGCAGCAGGCAAAAAGTGACCTGTGTAAAATGCTAATTTCAGACATTCTTAGTACCAGAGAGGCTCCTTAGGGCTTACAGGATCCAGTCAAGCTTCCCTACTTGGCCTTCGCAGTTCTCTATGGACTTGCGCTCCCGCTGCATCACCTCAAGTACAACGACGTGCATGCTCACATTCCACTCAAGGCACTGACACCACACACCGCTCCTCTCCCCCAAGCTGTTCTTTCTGCCACCTTCCTTTCACCTACCTGTCTCCTCACAAGAGCGATCCAGTCATGACTTTACCTGCCAGGGTCCAGCACCCAGGTGGGCAGAGAGGAGGCATCCACCCATGAGGGAGCACTTGTGGACCTCACTGAATAAAACACACGTCGTCTCAAAGAACAGTCTGTATTCCCTGCCTCCTTTTCCTTTCCTCATCCCCTCTGTAAACCAGCGCTACTTGGCTTTCACTATCAAATATCTGCAAAAGTCTCTCTGGCCATTTCTTAATCTCTATTTCTTCCTGACCCCTCCTTAGCACATGATATCGCGGGCCATACTCCTTTGCAATGGCCCCATACCCCACCTCTTTTATGACACTGTTCTTTCCCGATTTTTCTCTCCCTGCTCTACCTTCCTTATACTTTCTCATCGTCTCCTCTTTGCCACTCACCCTGCAAGTGCTTGGGTTCCCAGGCGTGGCCCAAGCTGCCTCCTCTACTGCTTGAGCAAAGCGTATCTTTTCCTATGGCTTCTACTGTGACCGACGATTGTGATTCTCAGTCCTGGCTACACAGACCCAGGACCCACCGCAGACCAAGGAAACTGAAACCTCTGAGGATGGGGTCACCATGGATACTGAAGCCAGGGCAGAGAACCACTGAGCCACACTGTAACTTTAGGATCCAGCCTAAAATTGGTGTCTTCGGCATCCACGACGCCCCTGACCCGGATTTCCATCTGCCTGCTGAAATGTTCAAAAGTAAAGTCACTATCTCCCCTTATACCTGTACCTCTTGCTGGATTCCTCTACCTCTATTCTGACATCCACTCAGGTGCCCAAGCTACAGACCGCAGACTCACCTTAGAAGCCCTCCCTTGCCCTTCCTGGTACCTTTCCTTTTTACTGTATGGCTCGCCTGTTGCTCTCTGAGGGCCCAGAATGTACATCTTTTCCCAAGCCAAGTCTTTGTTATAATGGAGAAATTCTAAAAATGTTGGTTGCACAAAAGGCAAGTACCCCTGGCACAGAGAAGGTGCATAAACAGACCACAGGCTTTTTCCAAAGAGATCCAGATTTTTCCAGGCTAGAAAAGAAGTATTGGGGGGCGGGGGCGGCGGCGGAGATGATTTCTGTTTTAAGTTCTATGTTCTAACTATAAAAACTATAGAGTGTTGTTCCTCAAAAATCAATTATTGACATCTCAACTATTAATAAATAATCTTTTGTGGGTATTACTAAAGATTCCATTAAATGCAAGTTAGAACCATCATTCTGAGATCCTTTTCTTCTCTTGCAATCATCCCCAAGTATATGAAAGGGTAACCTATTATCTTCAGTGTGGTATGAATGTTAGAAAACTAACTTTCTAACCGGAAGATCAAAATTTACAGTTCTGGACAGCAATAATACACTCATTTTATCTCACTATCTCTTTACTGGCATAAATCCCACTATTTAATGGTCTTCTAGTTCCTAACTATTAGAAATTATTGGCAGTTTACAACTTACAGGCTTCCGTCATGTTTCAGTTTCAAATCCTATTGTGGCTGTTCATTATAATCAAAACCAAAATAAATCAATTTTAAAGTTAAAAAAAGGACATTAAAAAAAGTTAGGCAAGCAATTCAAAATCCTTCTGATATTATCTATAATAAATTCTGAACATCAAATAAAATTGTGAAGAACTACTAAATCATTAAATCTATGCTATACCAACTTCAGAAAATGAAATGTGAGAATACAGTATTAAACATTTGTAACAAAACAAATTCTGCATAAGAAAATATATACATAAGTATACATTTAGGTATTTTTATTCATAGTCATTTCACTTATGCAATAGACTTATCCACTAACTTACTGAGCAGGGAGGTTCCATTCTCAACACTCTCGTGATTTATCAGATTCCCAAATCTGCACCAGTACTGTGCCCCAGCTCTCTTAAAATTAATCTCTCTCTCTCAAAACAAGGGCAAGACCAAATGGCTGAAACAACTGCTGCATGCAATTATGTAACTATGCAAGAAGGGTGTGAAAGTTTGAATGAAAATATTAGAAATGACGGCTTTTCACCTTCTTTCTGTGTCCTCTCTAAACTGCAGGGAGCAGATGGTAATTTTCAAGCACATTTAGACCAGGCTTGGAAGGACAACTCAGTGATAAAGAAATAACTACACATGCAAAAGACACACATGTTTTAAAACCTACAATTTTTAATCTAGAAAAGCTTAGTACCTGTTAACATAGAGAGAGAAGCTGCCATAAGCATTGCTCCATCTAAAAAGGCTGGTGTATAAATTATAAAATAATTAAACTTTTAACAGTTTCCTTTACACATTTGCAACACAGCATGCCAATAAACACTGGAATGTTTTTTTAAAAAAAAAACAAACCCCAAAATCTAAATATTAAGTCACCAAACAAGGAATGCCAACTCTTAAGAGAAGTAGAACTCTCCCTGCTCTAAACTCCTTTGTGGCCAAAACTTAGGTAATGGGCAGCCCCACCAACGGCATCAACACCAATTCTGCTCTCCAGCGTGACATTAAATCGAGTCTAAGGCCAAAAGTTTAAAGGATGAAGAAAAGAAATAAATTAGACATTTCTGATATACTTACAGTCATGCACCGAATAACGATGTTTCAGTAAATGACAGACTGCATACACAACAGTGGTCCTATACAATTATAATGGAGCTGAAAATCTCCTATGGCCTTGTGACATGGTACCCATCATAACATTGTAGCGCAATTACTTAATTTTTTTATAAATTGAGTATAGCCTAGGTGTACACTGTTTATAAAGCCTATGGTAGTGTACAGTAATGTCCTAGGGTCCTAGGCCTTCCATATTCATTCACCACTCACTCATTAACTCACCCAGAACAACTTCCAGTCCTGCAAGCTCCATTCATGGTATGTGACCTAAATGTGTATCATTTTTTAAATCTTTTTTACTACATTTTTTACTTTACCTTTTCTATGTTTCAATATGTTGATTTACTCAAATACTTCTCACAGTGTTACATTTGCCCACAGTGTTCAGTACAGTATCATGCTGTACAGGTTCATAGCCTAGGAACAATAAGCTGTACACACAGCCTAGGTGTATAATAGGCTGTACCATCTACGTTTGTGTAAATACACTCCATGGTGTCCGCACAATGTATTTCTCAGAACGTATTCCCGGGGTTAAGTGGCCCAACACTCTATTTCAAACACAAAACTCACTACGGTACTAGTTAAGGAACAGGAAGCAATTTTCCCCTTTGTCTCCTAAAGCCAAACTAAAACAGAAAAATGAAGCAGTTCCAGGGCAGGTGACCAGCACCTTGGCCATGGCTCTTCAGCCCTCTCCCACCAACAGCTCCACCTCAAATTTCCGATTCAAACAGAAAATTCAGAACAAAGCCCTCCTTTATGCTGTTACTCAGAGACACCAATAAATAACAAGTCTCCTCAGAACCCCCATGCCAGAAGTTTGGACCCAGGCCAAGGCCACACCAGGGCCTCTGGTTCTACCCACGGCCACCTGCCCTTTCATTCTCAGTGGCTCATACCTGGTCCCGCACAGCCTCCACTCAGAAGACTAAGGCACTGACATTCTCCTGAAATCACAGGTAACGGAAACAGAGAATGTGGTTTTGTCATCAGAAAACTGAGGTTCAGCTTTTGACACTTCAAAACTGCATCCATTGGGAATGTCACTTAACCTCAGACTCAATTTCTTCATCTGGAAAATGGTAATACTCCCAGCAGCATTTAACAGGGTTATTACGAGTTCAAATGAGATTACTGATTTAAAAGCATCTAGCAAACTATACAAATCTTACTATGTTGACGGTCTAGTTGTTGTGATATTTCAAAGTAAGGTTAGGGCATGAAATATAAATTGCCCTCAATCACAGCTGCCACCACGGGACTCCCACGAATCCAACTACAGGCCTTTCTAGGCCACTCTCGCCTCGAAGTGAAGGAGTGAGGTCAGAAAGCCCAACCCCTTACTTAGGTCCCCAACACTTCAAGCTCCCAACTGTTCAGTTTAGATATGCATTAATCACTTTTCTAGCTTTTTCCCAAGTTTCTTCCCCCTACATTTTAAGGCCCAGTTTCAACAAAATATGACTGATACATTTTACAATTAAGCAAAGGCAATGTGTTTTTCAGCAATGATGTATACTAGACCTAAGCACGTTTAAAAGCTGACATTATTTATTTTTATGTGTGTGTGTGAGGATACACATGTATGCACCCACACCTACACACACACACACACAGAGCAACAAACAGGCTATGACAGGTATACACAACATATACAGATATGAGATACCCAAATAGGATTGTTCTTATAAGAATAGATAAAATGTTTAATGCTGGGGAGGCAGCATAGCATAATGGTTGAGATAAGAGTCTGGAGCCACACTGACTGGATTCAATTCCAGTTTCTCCACTAGAAATACTTGGGAAAGTTACTTAATGCCTTGGTTTCATCAGTTGTAAAATGAGTTAACAGTACATACCTCATAGAATTGCTATGAAGTTGAATAAGTTAATGTATATAAAATGCTAAAAACAGCATGCAATGGGGTGGGGAGGGGGAGTTATAAGTGCTTCCTATTATTAGTATTCAACGTGTCCTGAAAAGTATAGGTTACATGTGTAGCTGAATGCATTTGTTTAAGCATACACATATCTTTCCATATGGCATTTGCAATGAGTTTGCTTGGGTTAATGTTAGGCAACA
Organism: Indri indri; assembly: GCA_004363605.1. Classification (NCBI taxonomy): domain Eukaryota; kingdom Metazoa; phylum Chordata; class Mammalia; order Primates; family Indriidae; genus Indri; species Indri indri. The sequence continues at coordinate 9,127 of RJWJ010015935.1, forward strand.
TATACTAAGTGTTTGCTCTGTGCCAGGCACTGTTCTAAGTACTTGATACAGATCAACACATTAGTCCTCATAACAACCCTACAAAGAAATTGGGGTCCAAAAAGACTCCAGAGCCCGCTGTCTTATCTTCTATCTACAAGCAGTCCAAGTGAACAATTATAACTATGATACATGAAAATTGCAGGTTACACAGCCAAATTCTTCCTTAAAATTTTGACAACAAGAACAGACCACTATAATCTTTATTCTCATATTGGTATTTCAATAATTGTCTTTTTCATAAAAGCACTAAAGCATCTCTGAGGATCTTATGAATAAGGGAGTAGCCAGCTGGTTCCTATATTCCAGAGCTAATTTCTTTGATGTAAATCAATGGATTACATATTCCCATCTCTATTCACGGGATTTTAAAAGATAAAGATAAACACACACACACACACACGCACACACATATGTGATTTAGGACTCCATTGAAAACAGTGGACTGTTTTGATAAACAAAAGGTTTCATTGTTTTAACCAGTTTCATACAGCTAACTTATTGCTTGGCTTAATTATTAATATATCATAACCTAATTATAAAATGATTATTTTACAACTTTTGTGAGAAACACTGCCTGAAATATGTAATACTTTGCCAAAACAGAGAAACTAGAAACAAAAGTAGACAGGTAGCAGTCTGACATCATGTGAAACACACAAAGTGGACAGGCCCTCTGTGTTCTGAGTTCCTTAGTCACATGCTCCTACTTAAGACACACTTTCCAGAGACACACCTAAACATTCTACAGAAGGCAAACTTGTACACACTTGTATACAGTAGTGTTTTTGTAGCTAAAGTCCACTCTCAGTGTAAATTTTGGTGAATTTCCAAGCTTTTGAAAATCAAAAAACATTCTGCTCTGTAACTGGCTTTAAAAGTATCATCCATATCCCTTGGAAGTGTATGGCTAATTCTTAAGAATAATTTAGACAATAATACTAAAAACTTGCTCTTCCAAAAAACTAGACATTATTCCCAATCTCTCTGACCTTATGTTCATTAATGTCTTCGTGTTAACTTAACCTGAAAATGGTGACATTATTATTACCATCGCAACTAGAATTTTCTGTTTAATGAAATATATTCCATTATATATGGTAAGTATCCACCCCACCCTCAACTGCCCTGAACTAACAGTTTATCACAAAAGCCTTATCAAATGGCCCAAGTGGACAAAAACCGCCTAATAATTAGCTGAAAGAAACAGGACAGAGCAATCAACAGAAGCCGTGTTACAACCTAACACACTGCGTTCATTTATTCTATGATTATGTTTTTGTTTTAATTATTTACGGTAATTATAGCAGTTAATGTGCTGTAACATTTTTGCAAAAGAAATGAACTCTCAATAAAACCTTCCCAAATCTCTCACTGTTTCGTCTGTGTCCTATATATTCAAACACAACAAGCAAACAGCACTGTGTTAGTTGCCGTCAGGACAGATACGATGCCACGTTGTCTGGATCACTGGGGGAGCTGAGGGCTCTCCTCAATCATTTACATCAGCAAGCTCTAAAGCACTGTGGAACAGTAGGATTCGCTCAGCCCTCGGACAATTTTTTCAATTCTGAAAACTGACCCAACACCTCCCTGGGCTCTGGAGAGGCTATTTCATAAGCCTAATGTCCCAGAGCCTGAAGAATGAACCAGACACTCGCATCTTCCCCAGGCTCTGCACTCCACTCCCACCCCTCCTCACCTCCCTTCCCCAAAAGGCTTCCTGAACTGCCTTGGGTTATGGGTCATAAGAAACCTTCATTTTCTGAATTGCACAGAAAGTCCCCAAATACAAATCAATAATCACTCAAACCCAAAGAAAATAGCATTTCAAGTTCATTTTTGCTCATCATGGCAATTGTAGTCAATCTTTACCCCACCCCCAAAATGAAGAGAGGGCAGGAATGGGTATTATTAGCTAGCTTTGGTTCATAAAAGAAATTTGTTAACGTCATAATTCACGACTCATTGAAGAATGATATGTTTTGTGAAAACATTCATCACATTTGCACCAAAAAAAAAATTTGGTTTTCAGTGAGTTATACCATTAAATTCTTTACAAGTATCATCTTAGTTAACCCTCATAAAAACCTATGAAGGCAGGTAATACTATCAGATCCATCTGACGGATACAGAAACCACTTCTCAGAGGTTAAGGCTGCACCTGAGAGCTGAAAGGCAAACAGGAAGGACTACTGTGTCATAAAGATGACACAATGTAAGACAAGAAAAGCTGGCAGATCAGAGGAACCAAAGAGGCAGACGCTTCTACACTTCACCCTCTCCTACCACAAAAAGCCTAAGTGGGAAGAGAAAGAAGTAAGCTTCCAGAAGCCTCCAGCTGTGCACTACCCCAACCTACAGGCTGGCTCAGGGGTACAGCAATGTCTACAGAAAGGAAGCATGGGTCCAAACTGACCTCTGTTAGAGGCCTGGCTCTGCCACTGGGACCCATTATCATGCCCAAGGTGGAAATAAAGCTCATCCTCAGGATAATCCTAGGACTCCGAATAAAATAATGACAAGATTGCTTTAAAGAGTATATCCAAATATTTCACATCAATCATTTTTACATAGCCTTTCAGGTAGTCTCACAACACATTTTAATACAGGCATACTTAAGTGCTATAAATCCCACTGTGTTAATTAAGATTAAAAGGACAGAGTTAAACCTAGAATTCTGAAATTCTAATTCCTAACCCAGTCCTTAAGCACTATAAGATTATAAAGTACCAGCCTATACCATGGTTTTAGTAATCCTACCAGTCAAATCAATTGCACTCTGTGCAAATCCTGCACGTAACATATTCCTTAAAGAAACACAAAGTTTCTAGGCATTATCCCTATCAGCCTTTTAACAGAGTCTACTCCATTTACAGCAAGGCATAAGGAAGGTTTGGGTTTTCAAACCTGTTTAATAAACCTCTCTTCTTTTGCTCTCCCAATTAAATGAGAGAGGAAGAAACAGTAAGTATTAAAACTACAAGAGAAATGAAAAGAAAGGATCTTACTTCCGTCTTGTATCTGGGATCACTAGTATTTGAAAAGTCTAAAACAGCATAGTTCACAGGCATGGGAAAATATAGTACAAGTCATTAGCTATTAGTAGATCTAGAGAGTCAACTGTTGTAATCGAAGCATAGTTTAATCTTCTGTACAATGCTGAGTTAGTTTTGACAGGTTTCTTCGTCAGTTTTGGAAAAACATCTGTTAATGGTAAAATTTGGGGTTCAGAAGGGCAAAAATTGCATCCTTCTAGTTGGAACAGAGTTACATAAATAAATCAATGAAAACATTAAATTAATGAAGGTCCAAATCACTGGATCTTAATTTTTTTAATTTATAGAGACTTAAACACATAAAGAAACTAAATTTATGAAGGCTATCGCAATTTGACCAAAATAATCTCATTCAAAGTCCCTATATGCTTATGTCAGAGATAAAAAATAGAGATAGAACTTTCCTATATTAGGAAAGAAATATTTAAGTAATAAATACTTGCACAACTGAAAGTATCACTTTTCTAGACCAGCCTAACACTGAGATAACAATATCTCCATAATACCTTTAAAGAATAAGAGGCTGATTCAAGCCATAGTCCACAGGGATCCATTTAGCGCCAGTCAGTTTTGCTAAAGACCATTTAGCCAGCTATATTCAAGTCTAGAATCTTTTAAAAGGCCAAATCAGCTCTGAGTATGTGCTGGGCTTTTTCATTATTTTAGTCTTTTACATGAAGTACTCAACCAATAAATATTCAAATAAATTAACTGTGTCAGTAAGAAGTTTACTGTACTTAGTCATTTGAATGCCGCAGTAACAATTTTAACAATCTTAGCAAAATTCCATGTTACATTGTGCAGGCCCAGTTCAAACTCCTGACACCCTACAGCTATAAATTATCTCTGGAGCTTGAAAGTGAAAGACAGTCCAGGTCTGAAATAGCGTAACACTTGGACAGTTCCAGCTTGAAGAAGGTAAACCCTGTAATAACCTAGATCCAGAGCCTTCAGAAGGAGTCTAATTCACATCAAAAAGAGGGGGGAAATCCCTTCCACAAAAACACTCTTCTTTAAGAAAAAATTTACTTTCTATTGTTATTTCCTAATATACGATTAAATATATGAGTATCAAAAGCAAACCAGAAAACAGAGGCTGACAAATAATTAACAAGGAACAAGTTGAACCCTTCCTGATTGGACGTTGTTTGGAGAACAAATAGGGTAGCACTCCTCCACAAAAATCAGAAGTTCTGGGTCTCCAGGCACCCGGGAAGACCTGGGAACAGCCCCGGTGCTTGGGCTTGTCCATTCCAACATGGAAATAAATAATACAACCAAACAGAACATGTATAAACAGTGTTTCATGCTGTTAATAACTATTGAACAAATATGCAAAATTCTGAAGATTCATACAACACCTCGTTAACCAGTTATTATCTGTGGGTAGAAGGATTATGGGGGAATTTTTGTGGCTTTATACTCTTTTACATTATCTGAATACTTTACAGTAAACACCTATCATTTCTTCTGTCGGGAGAAAAAATTCAAGCCATTTCTCGCTTTAAATTTTTAATTCAATGTGGTTTCGAAGAAGGAATGATAAATAAGTTTAACATCTTCACCAGGTCAGTGGTTTTCAAAAGGTAACCTTGGTAAAATTTAAATATGTAATTCTTTCTACCCAGAAGAAATCCTGAAATGATATTAGTCTAACTTCAATTTTCAGAGAGAAAAAATACTTAAACTTCTTATGTATTAAATATTTATTGTGGAATTACATTAATTACCATAAAGAGCCCCTTTGTGATTATTAAAAATTGCTATATTTTAATTTCAGTGTAGTATAGTGTTTCCATTTATCCTAGCCTACCTTATATTACTTACACTACTTTTTATCTTTTTAGGTACTTATGTCTTATAACTCCAACCAAATCCCCAGCTGCCTAAGGGCAGATACTTTCTCATACTCCAGTAAGCACTTGCGAATAACAGTGTTCAGTAAATTACTGACCAACGGACATTATCCACTTTCCAGATTTTAATTTGCTATAGTTTTGACTACAAAATCAAGAACTCAAAGACTTTCCTAACATTTATAGTATATACAGTATAGATTACATAATAAAACAGGAGGAAATAATGTTCGTACTAAATAGACTATGTTTACCATCTTATTAATCATCTATCATAAAATGCAAGTAAAATTTTAGAACTCTTTTCATGTAAAGGAAGGCTTTTCAATGGCATATCAAAGACAAGACGAGAATATTAAATGACAAAAAATTCCCATTTCCAAACAAAAATTAATCCAAAGAGATTTCCTCCCCAAAATTACCATTTACTCATAGTCCTATTTTCTCATGATACAGGAAAAGAATACTTTTTAAAGGATAGAAGATCAGCCAAAGTTGAATTCATGGGTTTTGACTGTTTTCTTCCTATTAACGGAGAAGTAATCCTGACTCTTTGACCCCTCATTTTACTTCCATGAATTTATCTTTAAAAAATACTTATACAATACTTACAACTATCAGAAAATACTCTTTGCAACATTATTTGTAATAGTTAAATATGGGAATCAATCAAAACATCCCACAATCAGGGAAATGTGCTTAATTAAATGATGATATAGTCATATACTGAGCAGCATTATCTGAATATGGACAATGAAAAGATGTAAAAAATGTCTAAGATACATTAAGCAAGGAAAGCAAGTTGCAGAAGAATATTTGTAATATTATACCATACCATTTAAAACTTTATTTAGAAGTAAACACTAGACCTCTTATCTCTGAGGAGTGGGATTTCAGGGGATTTAGCCTTTTATTTTCGCATTAAGGATTTCAGTATCACTTTTCATCTTTTGTAAGCAGTACTTTGTAATCAGAGAAAAAAAATAGAGCTATACTACTACTCCACAATAAATGTGGGGTTCATCACTTAACTGGAAATAAAGCAGATCCATGTGTAGTTATATGTAACTCATTTATTAAAAAAAATGCCATGTACAACAAGATTTGGAAATAGTCCTTATTCATGCAGCATAGTAAACCCCTTGACATTATGAATATAAAGGACCTAAAAAATAGGACTGTTTTCATGGTTTTCCCATCCTACAAATTAGGAATTCACAATATAAATCCATAAAAGTCACTTATATTTTAGAAATAAGTCCTCAAAAAGAAAACTATTGATATAATTTCTTGTGTGAATTTAGTCTTAAATAAGAATCCTGGAGTCCAAAATCGCCCAAAACGCTATAATAAAAATACAGATTCCTACTGACCAGTCAAAAAGGGTCTCCAATCTAATCATAGATTGTTCCAGCATTCTCAAGATTTGCTACCACTCTGCACAATCTTCTCCATTTTCAGAAAATGAAGTGATGACTCAAAATAGAAACACAGTAATTATGTACAGTGTTACTGTAAAGTGGTCCAGTTCTCTACTCATCAGCTTAAATATGTATAAGCAAGATATTCTCTCCCAGTGGTAGGCAGGCCTATGTCAAATAATCATGCTGAAACTTGTCCAGGGCTACCTGTTCAAAGAGAGCTGTGCAAGAATACTTCAAGCTCTAATAACTACTTTGTACAAAAACATCCACAGGAGTATTACAAAAACACAGTACTGATGTTTCAGTGAGCCCAGTGTCAAAAAGGTGCTCTCATGCATTTTTAATCCGAGAGAAAGTGAACAACTGTCCTTAGATAATCAGTGTCAGGGCCAATGACACGGTTTCCCTTCCTTAGGTCCACCCAAGCTGTGACAATTGGCTTACCAACTACGCTCCTTAAGAGCTTTAAAGACAAAACAATACCCAAAAAAGCTCCCCTCCCCCCCAAAAAAACCAAACAAATATTCATCTTTTTCTTCTTTTTCTCCTTCCATCAAGTGGTAAATAAGAAAGGAAGGAGAAACAATACGATTGTCTGCTCTTCAGTACAGAAAAACCTGCAAAACTGTTTATACAATGAGGTGCCTAAATTTTGACTCTTCTAGACTGCATAAACGCAGACGATTCTCTCTATGAATTAATTAACATTCTGCTATTTAATATTTTAAGTCTTAGCACTGGGTCACACATCTTGGCAGACTGCAGGGTAGGGCCTGAAAATTATTTGTAATGAAAATTCTGTAACGTTATTCCTCACCTTACCAAATTCCTTACCAATGTTTAATAACAAAACAAAGCGATGTGTCAATGGCATTTATTACTTTAACCCTATGGTTTCTAGTACATAAAACTCTTCAGGGAAGTGGGAGAAAGGAATCAAAATGGTTTTCTGGGTACTATTAGAGGGAAGAACTATGGCAACAAATGAATGCCTGCAGAAGAACCTAAGCAACAGCTCAGAGCTGAAAACAAGGAAATTCTGGACATGATTTAGGAGAAATGCCACTGGACACAGAAGACCAAAAATGAAGACTAAATGTCCCCAAAATTTTGACATTTAATAAATATGTTTCTCCAGGAACCTGGTGCTCAATTAATTAATTAAAGTATATGTACTTAGGCAGAGAAGTTTCTCCCTAGCAGATGGTACAACAGGCTTCAAAAATAATGGGAAAATTTACTTAAAGTTGTCTCCTTGGTTATTGTAACAAATATCTTACCAAAAGATATCAAAGAAGGGGTTGGCATCAGATGACTCTTGTATTTTATTTATGATGACAGAGCCAAGACTTAGCAAGACAGCAGGGGCTGCCCACACTCTGGCCTAAGAAGCCCCCTCCTGCACCTCCCCTATGCTAAGCTCCATTCCCAGGCCAGACGAGGCTATAAAAAGCCTGGCCTCAGGCCAGCTGGCAAGACCACACACTGGGTATTTTTAACTTAAAGGGGCCTGAGGATCAGGCCAACACCAGAGTACCAAAAATGTACAGAGAAGAATAACAACCTCCAGCCAGGATGGTGGTCTATATGTAAGATTTTTTTTTCCTCAGTGACTCTAATTACCAGTCACTGTTCTAATGGTGATGAAGACATAAAAAGATAACATTTGGGAAAGCTGATATAAGTGGGTAGATATTTCATTTTGAAAGAGCACAATCACTTTGAAAGACCATATGTATAGTTATGTAAACAGCAATGTGAACACCAAACACTGGCCAAATAAACTGAACTCTTATTTTTTATTCCTGACACATAAGGCTACAAACTTGACTTTTGTTATAATTACTCTAACAGTTTGCCGTTGTTGTTTTTAGTTTCACACTGGTCTTGGCACTGGGCCACACATACAGATTCCATGAAGCTGTTCTCTTAGATAAAACTCAAATACAACATTACAATTGAATGCTGAAGAGCTCAAGGACTGTGCTACCATGGTTAACTTAATTTTCTGGGCTAATAAGCATTTATAAGAAAGTTCTTTCTGTTTCAACTTTTATTGTTAAAAATTACATTGAAACACAAACATTAGTAACATTTTCTGCCTTACGTGAACACCATTTCATCTTTCTCTGAGGACTGAAGATTGCCAAAGTCTGTCATGGTTCTTAACATCAATTTTGAAAACAGAATTGTCCAATGACAAGGACAAGGTGGAGCCCAGGTAAGTGGGGCTTCGATCACAACAGCCTCCTCTGACCGTTTTATTTACTGGGTTCTTCAGGAGGCTTCCAGGGTGGAGGTGGGGGAGGACTCACTGCTCTCAGTATTTGGAAAACCAATGGTGGAGGGAGCACAAAGAACCTGTGACACCCAGATCTACAGCCACAAGTTTCTGACTAAATATAAACTTAAAATGTTTTGCTTAACTTGCCTCTTTTTTCTCCTAAAAGCAAAGATGACCAGAAAAATTACGTCTACTTGCAGATGTGCATTAATAATTTCAGTACGGAATGTATCCACACTCCGTGTATCCTTAAAATTTAGAACACTAGGATCATCTTTGACTTCATTAAAATATCTGCTCTCACCTGCAATTAACCTCCAGAATACTTTTCCCTCCACGTCATTTGTCTCAACTGGACGCTATTCTCCATTCCCTTCACTGAGGAACTTTCTCCAGCCCCAGGCACTGATTTCTCCTCTGGACAGCAGCACAGCCTTACTGGCCTTCCCGCTCCCAACCAACGCTGAACACAGCTGGGAGATCATTTTCCCCAGAGGGACTTCCTGAGTTCCATGAGGCTTTTCCTGGCTAATGGAAACAAAGGCCACCCCCGCCCTTGCAGGGCCTCCTCAGGCCAGGCTCCCTGCCAACCAGAGACACTCCAGTTGTGCTGTTTAACTCATTTATTCATAGGTTTATTCTTAGTCTACAAATTCTGCCATCCACTCAAAACTCTTAGCACGTTACCAGGTAGACACTGTAAAACTCTGCTAGGTAGACAATGGGTTGGTAAGAAAAAACTGCTTTATAAAAAATGTCTGTGGAGATTTCCAGTAAACAGCTAAATACTCATGTTTATCAAGCTCTACTCTCCAATGGAACCCCATTGGAGTTAACAGTAAGGAATAGCAGTAAAGGAATAAAAAAAAGTATAAATCCACAAGGACAAACAAAACATGAGGTGAGATGATAACAGAAAGGAGAGGTCAAAAAATTTTTGGAAGGAGAAAAGCAGATAGACAAGTGATAATTAAAGTTTTAATTTGTTCTAGGTGAGAGGATAAGAAGCAAGCTAATTAAAACACAGAACCCCAAAGACTCAGGAATCAGAGGGTAGCAGGAAGCTGGGTAAAATCTGTAAGAAGTAATTCAGAGCCTTCCTTCCCAATGCTCACCCCGATCCTGTCAGAAGTCAAAAGGATTACCATCTGGAGAGGCTGGCAGGAGAGAGGAGTCCACGGAAAGGGAAGATTAAGTTAAAACATATGACAGCCCCATCCCCCATCCAGCCTCCAGATGCCCCCATTTCTTCTCTGAGTACATGAGGAGTTCCTGGGGAGGGGGAGATAACACAGCTCACAGTAAGAGGGTCTGCAAACAAAACAGCCAATTCCTTCCCCATCAGCCAGGCCCTGCCCGGGGGACACGCCTGTCCAAGGACACAGAGCGTTTTACTTAGAACTAGCTGTTGTAGGTGAACAGAAAGCCAAGGACCACCAGACGTTTCGAGAAAGGCTCCAATGGGAAAGACAGGGCTGAGGACAGTAGGGACGGGAAGGAAACCCAGACACGGGCACTACAGAGGACTCTTCACAAGGAATCCTAACATTGTCTTCAGTGAGACAAACTATTGTAGCCGTGCAATAAGAATAAGATGGTATAAAAAAGGAAAATTTGGTGAACAAAAACAAGTTTGTGGAAAGTGAAACTATGAAAATAGAAATAAAAACCTCACCAGAACAACTGAAAAACAAACTAAGGCTATCTGCCAGGAAATAGAACAAAAAAGACAAACAGATGAAAAGGGAATTTCAGAAAAAAGGGCTTAAAAATTAAAGGATTAATCCAGGATTTATAACATCCAACTAATAAGGCTTCCAGATAGTAAGAACAGAGACAAAAAGATAAAGAAATTATCAAAGAAACAACACCCTCTTCCCCCACAAAAATAACAGAACTGAGTTTAACACTGAATGAGTCTAGCAAAATGGATGGAAAAATACCAACTCCAAGGTTCATCAATATTTTAGAAATCAAGGAAATAAAAAGTTTCTAAAATTGGTGACATATACAAGATAAGGCCTTGGACTTCTCAACAGAAATTCTAGAAGCTTGGAGGACAATGGGAACAACAGCTATTGAGAGAAAATTATATTCAATATAGAATTCTACACACAGCTAAACCACCAATCAAGTACGAGGGCAGAAAGACTGTCTTTCCACACACTGCTGAAATGTCCACTGCTGCTGAAAGCTGCAAAAAATTGTAAAGAAGCAACATGCAAGGTGCTTACTTCCAAATCAAAATCCACTATGCCTGATCTAACTAAATGAATTTAAGTCACCTCAATGCACCTAACTACAAGAGAGACTGTGAATTCTAAATTATGGAGGCTGAGCTCTTACATGTGGGCATTTCTCCAAACACAAAGGCTATTCAAAAGATGACAGCCATCCATGAACATGAAAAATGCTCACTATGGTATGATTAATGAATGGGTTCCACCATATTGAGAGGAACTGTACAATTCTATCAGAGCTTGAGGATAAAATGGTGATGTATACAAGTCTTACAAAGTAACACAATGAGGCAATTATCAACTCCAGGATAACAAAAAGTGGTACATTAAGGAAATACATTCACAGTTCACGACACAACTGTGTACAGTTATCTTATAGTCACATTAATGTATGATTTAACCAAAAGTTATTATATAAAAAGATGATACAGGGAAAGGGAAATATAAGGTAGGAAAATAAGTTTTTATTCAAAATTTAGCTTCTTTATATATGTCCATTTCATCATTCACCTAATTAAACACACAAAAATAGAAGTTCAGAATATTGATTACATTGTCTGAATATTACTTTAATTTTTAGCAGGTTCCTATTTCTAAAACCAAAATTCATCAATATAGACTGCAAAGCCAAATAAGAATTCTTTAAACTTAAGTGCCACAGAGGTATTGTAATCGTATGACATAGGCACAGTTTTGCATAATCTCTGAGGTAGAAGAAAATAAGGTTAATAGAAACCATATGCCATTTTTTAAAGTTCTGCTTACTTTTTTTTTTGAGACAGAGTCTCACTCTGTCACCGGGCTACAGTGCAATGGCGTCACCATAGCTCACAACAACCTCAAACTCCTGGGCTCAAGCAATCCTCCTGCCTCAGCCTTCCAAGTAGCTGGGACTACAGGCACATGCCACCATGCCTGGCTAATTTTTCTGGTTTTGTAGAGACCGGGTCTCTCTGTTGCTCAGGCTGGTCTAGAACTCCTGACCTCCTTCTGCCTCGGCCTCCCAGAGTGCCAGATTACAAGCATGAACCACTGCACCCAGCCAAAAGTTCTACTTATTCAAACAATGTTTACAGACACACTACACTTCTGTCCCCACTTGATACAAGGACAGATTAGGAATTCTCTCCACTCTGGAAGCCAAAGTGCAGGCTCCGAGTATGGAGAGACAGTTTCTCTTTTTAAAAAACCAAACAAGATCCAGCCAGCCTTTGAGCAGCAGCCCTGTGGCTTTCTGAACTGATCCATCAAAGCATCAAAATAGAGTGAAGATGAAAGGAAAATTTGGAAGCAAGGGGGGGGAAAAAGCTAGAGTCTGTGCTTATAACCTTGTATAAACTTAAAATGTGAAAAATTCTATAAAATTCGTGAAATTCTATAAATTTAATTCTATAAAATTATTTAGAGCCTAATTGAACTTAAAAATCCCCTCCTTCCCCCAAGAATGCTCTCCTCTCCCTAGACCCAACAAATTCCTACTGCAAGGTCCAGGTTCTGAGGGCACCTATTCCCCACCCCACGCAGCTTTGGTTGTTCCCAGGGAATGGTCTATACATTTTGACCCAGCACATACCACACTAAGTACCTAAATGTACTTAGTTTCCACAAGTGTACTTTGAGTTTGCTCACCTAGGGTTATCAATAAATGTCTGATGACAACTACGTGAACAAACCATCAAAGACCTTAATATTAGGTCATTAAATATGAAACGTCCGATTTCAAATCAAAAATGTAGTTTATTATACCTCAAACAAAAAACAGTACAATTAATCAAAGTATGCACCTAAACTATCAACACAGTTCTGCCATCTTAACAGTTGGTAGCTTGTTTATGCCAGCAGCGAAGAAGCCTGGAGAGCAAGCAGTGATGAAATTGTGAAGGAGTTCTCCACAGCTTATTGAGAACTGAATATTTTTCTTCGCAAGAAGTGGTCCAAAGCCTCAAAGAAGTGGTAGTCAGTTGGTACCAGGTCAAGGTTTGGTGAATACAGTGGATAACAGAGAGTTTCCAAGTCCAGCTTCTGTAGTTTGAGCAGCGTTGTTCGTGCGACGAGCATGGTCTTGCGAAAGGATTGGCCTGTCTCTATTGACCAACCTCGGCTGCTTAATCACAAGCATCCTCATCATTTCATCCAACTGGTTGCAGTAGACATCCGCTCTAATCAACTATAGCAGACAATACCAGTGCTGGACCACCAAACAGACACCATGATCTTTTTTTGATAAATATTTGGTTTTGGACTGTATTTTGGCACTTCATCTTTATTCAACCATTGTGCTGAATGGCGGTAATTGTCAAAAAGGATACAGTTTTCATCGCATGTGACAATATGGCATAGAAATGGTTCACTTTTATGTCGTGACAGCAAAGAAAGGCAAGCTTCGAGATGATTTCTCTTCTGACACTCCTTTAATTTATGTGGACCCCATCTATCCGGCTTCTTTACCTTGCTGATTTGTTTCAAATGGTCCAATATTGTTGGAACAGAACATCGAACCTTGGTGCTAACTCACAGGTAGGCTGAGATGGATTCGCTTTCACTATAGCTTTCAGCTCATCGTTATCCACCTTGGTCTCAGGTCATCCACATGACTCATTTTCAAGATGAAAATCACCAGAATGGAACTTCTCACACCATTGGCATACTGTGCGTTCATTAGCCACATCCTTCCCAAACACTTCACTGATATTTTGACTTGTCTGTGCTGCATTTGTTCCACAATGGAACTCATATTCGAAAATAACTCGAATTTTTGACTTATCCATGTTTCACAAAAATTGCTCTTAAAAAAACGTGAAAGATAATCATAAGCCAAAATGTGCGTTTGAAAAGACTGAGCATGTACCTTCACAATAAAAATAAAACAAGAAATGTCAAAGTGAAATGTCAGAGATATCAACTGTCAAACTTAGTACTTAACAGAATTGGAGATTTCATACTTAATAACCTAAATATAAGAATATTCTATCAATTCAATAGACCAAAAACAACAGCCAATCAAATGAATGTATGAGATAATGGTATTTATCCAAACGCAAAAGAATTCAGTAGGGACCTGCCATAATTAGAATCAGTCTGGATGCACATATACAGCCTAATACCTCCCCTACATCCCTGTTCTTAACCCCACCCAGGCAAGTGCCCTTCCGTGTTGCCACAGCACCAGGGTAAACGCTACACCTGCACTCACTACTCAGCGTCTCTCCGCAGAGCCTCCCCTCCGAGGTCCTGGGGAACAATGCCCTGGTTATGGTCATCTGACATTGCCCAGTGACCAGTACAGGACAGAAGCCACAGGAGACATTCATTGCACACGTGCTCAGTTAAACTGAAAGTGAGTGAACTTAGCTGCCAGTATGAACAGCATTTCTTTAAAGTGTATCACTTAATTCAAATAATCATATTTTTAAAAGAAAACTTTGTGTACTAACATAAATATAAAGCCAGTATTACTTGCCATAAATAGAAGATAATTGCAAAGAATGAATACCATGGAAATGATACAATATGATTACATTCTTAGATGAGGTCTGTTCTTTAGAGCTGTGGTCCCCAACCCCCTGGCCGCAGTTGCCAGGAAGAGGGCCGCACACAACAGGAGGTGAGTGGTGAGCGAGCAAAGTCCTACCTGCACCCACAGCCACTCCCCATCGCTGGCATCATCACCTGAGCTCTGCCTCCTGTCACATCAGCAGCAGCAGCAGCCCCTAATAGGAGCGAGAACCCCACCGCAAACCGCGCGTGCCAGGGATCCAGGTTGTACTCCCTATGACAATCCAACGCCTGACGATCTGAGGTGGAGCCAGGCAGCGACGCCCCCCACACCCGTCCTTGGAAAAACTGTCTTCCACAAAACTGGTCCCTGGTGTCAAAAAGGTTGGGGACTGCTGCTTTAGAAAGAGAAAAGGGGTGAAGTGTTCGAATGGTGCTACAGCATACTATCACCAACGAGGCTTTCCTGTGAAATGCAGAAGACAACTTTCTTATTGTATGATTCCATGGTGTGTAATCCTGTGTCTACGTGCCACCCAAAATGACCTTGCCTAACACCAGTGGAATGTGTCGCACACACTGAGAAACATTAGGCTGGAGGATCTTTAAGGCTGCACTATCCAATAGAAAAGCAGAATTCTCCACTGACAGGTTGTATGGCCTTGAGCAGGATACCTCAGTTTCCCCAGTGGCAAAGTAAGTTTTATTTGCCTCATGGATTTGGTAAGAATTATACAAAATGATATATGGAAAGGATTTAGCAAGATGACCTGGTATTTAGAGTCTCAGTAAACAACAGACCAATATTAAAATCCTATGTTTCTAGTGTAAAATGGTACAGCCACTGTGGAAAACAGTTTGGCAGTTTCTTAAAAAAATTAAACATGGAATTACAATATGATCCAGCAATTCTACTCCTAGGTACATACCCGAAAGAATTGAAAATAAGTATTCAAACAAATATCTGTACAAAAATTTTCATAACAGCACTATTCACAATAGCTAAAAGGTGGAAACAACTCAAATATCCAGCAATGAATAAACGGATAAAGAAAATGTGATACATCCATTACAATGGAATACGATTTGGCCATAAAAAGGAATGAAGTACTGATACATACCACACAGGATGAAATTTAAGTGAAAAAGCCAGACACAAAAGATCACATATTGAATAACTCTATTTATATGAAACATCCAGAATAAGTCAATCAGAGGTAGAAAGCAGGTTAGGAGTTGCCAGGGGCTGGGGGGAGAGGGGTGAGAGAGAGTGACTGCTTAATGGGTACAGGGTCTCATCTGGCAGTGATGAAAAGGTTTTGGAACTAGATAGAGGTGATGTTTGCACAGCACTATGAATGTACTAAATATCAGTGAACTGTACACTTTTAAATGGTTAATCTGATGTTATGTGAATTTCACCTCAAAAAAATTCCCCTAAGTATGATAAACACAGTAGGTAACATGTAATTTTTAACTTGTTACAGGTCACAAAGGACTTTCCATGAAACTAATATTCAATGTCAAAATGAGGCTTTTTAAATTATCATTATTATTTAAAAACTCAAATGAATTCTACTCTCAATGATGAGAAGCAGTCCAGTTTCACCAGAATCATAAAACAGTGCTAGCGTGGGCCCCGAGTGAAAGTGCTAAGGAGTGGAAATCCGTGCCCCTAGCAGGCATGTAAATTCGAACGGTCTGATTAACCTCTTCCCTTCGTCTCCTCATCTGCAAACTAAGGACGGTACCAACGCCCACCCGAGTCATGAGGACTGAGCCTCCAGGTAAAGCAAGCACACCGTGCCTGACGGGCACGCCCTCAACAAACACCAGCTACGGTTATTATTCATAAAAGGGTGATAAACAGAAGCATGGCAGGGGTTAAACGAGCACATCCACGTAAAGCACTTAGGTACTTAGTGTACGTCCTGGCACAGAGGTTGCTGTTACTGCATCATCCAGTGACAATCGCTCATATTTCACAAACAAGGAGTTGGGCCCAGAGAGGAGAGACCACAGTGACGAAGATGACGGGAGGAGAAAGACAAGGACAGCGATGACGATCCACAGAGGCACTAAAGTCCTGTGCTTCCTTAGAAGTGAAGATCACTCATCTACCACAGATCCCTCAACTAGAATAAAGCGCACAGCGATAAGAACTCAACCTAAACTTCATTCCTCTCCTCACTGCAGGCATAGCCATTAGCTCAGCTTTCTGTGCAGTGTAGGCAGCATGGTGACAGTCACATAAAGCATGTGAAAATAAGGTGTGGCAAGAATAGAGGGTTCAACTTATCAGCAAGACAGAACTAAGATGTCACACTGGAGGTTTTCCTTCAGCAAGAGCCCTTCCCATATGCACAGATGTGACCCGTGCCCTCCCGACAGAGGGCCTGAAGCTCACCCCTCCCGGGCCCTGCTCTTCTGCCACCCATGGAAGGAGCTCTCTTCCTTCAGGCAGCAAATCCCTGGCAAAAAAAGCATCTGTTCTGGGGCCGGGCGCGGTGGCTCACGCCTGTAATCCTAGCACTCTGGGAGGCTGATGCGGGTGGATCGCTCAAGGTCAGGAGTTCGAGACCAGCCTGAGCAAGAGCGAGACCCCGTCTCTACTAAAAAATAGAAAGAAATGATCTGGACAACTAAAAATATATACAGAAAAAATTAGCCGGGCATGGTGGCACATGCCTGTAGTCCCACCTACTCGGGAGGCTGAGGTAGGAGGACTGCTTGAGCCCAGGAGTTTGAGGTTGCTGTGAGCTAGGCTGACGCCACGGCACTGACTCCAGCCCGGGCAACAAAGCAAGACTCTGTTTCAAAAAAAAAAAAAAAAAAAAAAAGCATCTGTTCTGCATAAATGGCATCCTAACTATCTGGGGCTTTCCTCAATAAGCACAAATGACGATCTGACCTCCCATCGTGCACCCCAAATCCTAGCTGACCTTCTCCATCCAGACTCTCTGCCCGCCTCCCCAACTTGACGTGTTACCCTCCGCACAAGGATGATTCTGAGAATGACCACCGTGAAGTAAAGCAGCAGCCTTGTCCAACTTACTCAGTGGGGTGAATATCAGAGACCACTGACATTACACACAATGAAAGAAGCAAGACAGAAAACCACTATGCTAGAACAATTTCTCGGGCACCAAACTTCCTTAGGAATCCAAAAGCAGAATTCCAAACACAGCCCCTAGCCATCAGCAGGCTTTGTATTAATATTAGAAGGCCATAGTACTGAGATTCCCTGGAAACTATGAGAGCCTTGGTGAACAAGCCCAGCTTGCAGCTAAGCACAGGTGGCAGATACACCATTGAAACACGCAGATGTTTCTGCATCGGGCTGGGCAGATTTCATTGGCCAGAGTCTATAATTCTACGAATTCTTTCATTTGTTTGCTTGAAAATGTTTGTGAAGTGCCATGTGCAGCTCTAGAGGAAGGGTCCACAGCAGGGCCAAGCACAGCCCCCGCTGTCCTAGGGCTATGTTCTAGCGGGAGCAACAGACAGTGAGCACACACATGCAGCTCGGGCGGGGATGAGTGAACTGGAGGAAACAAAATGGGGCAAGGGGTAGGAGGAGGGCACAAGCTTACTTAAGTCAAAGAGGCAAGCCCTACAGAGACCTGGCCAAGAGCCTTCCCAGCAGGGGGAAGAGGAAACACAGAGGTCTCAGGCAAGGGCTAAGAGTGTGCAGGGTAAGGGCGTGCAGGCGGACGCTCACTGAAACAAGGAGTCCAGGAAGACAGCCACAGCCAGATGTGCACCCTCTAAAAGGACCACTGTGGTTGGTATGCTGAAAACATATGCTGGTACAGCCAGAAGTCCCCTGTGGTCACCCAAATTGAGTGATGGCGGGGCAAGGCCAGAGCAGTGGCCATCGCTCAGCTTCTGGACACATTCTGAAGGAAGAGTCAGTGGAAATGTCTAACATATTGAAAACTTGAGAGAAAGAGGATGACTGGGGTTTTAGCCTGGGCAACCAGAAGGACAGACTTCCACCACGTTACGGCACAGTAAGAAGGCCTTCCCCAGAGGCTGGGCACATGCCCTTGGACTTCCCAGCCTTCAGAACTCTAGGAAATAAATTTCTTTTCTTTATAAATTACCCAGCCTGTGATATTCTGTTACAGCAACGGAAAATGGACTCTAAGACACCAACCATCAAAATTTGTCCAATTACTGGGGAATAACATCCTATCATCTCCATGACCCTAACAAATGGCACAGGACTTACAAGTAGGAAGCTTTATTTCTTCATGAATCCCAGAACACTGAAGAGAACATCCAAAAATGTAAAAGCTTAAGAATCTGGAAAATGACTATTGAGCTTAAGAATCTGGAAAATGACTATTGGCATATCTGAAAATCTTATCGGAAATTTCAAGATAATATACTAATTAAAGGAAATCAAAGTCTCCTCTTTGGCCGACCCTTTTAAGGAAGCATCTGAGGTCAAAGAGCCTGCAGGCAACAAGTCACTCTGACCGTTTTCCCCAGTTCTCTTACCAATGGTAATGACAACCCTGGTTATAAAGAAACATCTAATCCTTACTCTCAGTCTTTTTAGAGCTATTGCTTTCAGGTTTGCTCTTTCTATCTTCAGTGGCTCTGCCTAGAACCCCCCTGCATGTCTCTTCTGTGGGGCACCTTCCGACAGACATTTATCTCTAGCCCTCCTGGGGACCAGCTGCAACAACCATCCAAGTGGAGCTAGTTCTGCTAAGTCTCAAGACCACTAATTAAGACTTAATTACCTCAGCAGCGATAGATTTTTGCATTTTAATTCTAATCCTTGCACATTTTTCCTATTAACACTAGTCTGACTTTGTTTCTGAATGTCTAATGTTTTATAGAACTTGACCTGGATCCTTGCCTTTGACTAACCCTGAACAGCCAATTCCACTGGCTGGCTGGTTTGGTAGTTAGTTTTAAAAACACAAAAGCAAAAAAACAGGCTCTTACTGAGCCAATACCAATAAAGACAGATGAATTTGGCTCACTCTTTGGAATACAATCTGTTTTCTAGATTAAATACACTTCACCCTAAGAATTGAGAAGCTGGTAACTCCTGCTGTTTACCTGGTGACCAAAATCTTGGTTTGGGGCTATTTAAGTAGGCGAGGGATGTTTGTGTTATACCTGTACGCGACCCACACTCAGATCTCAGCTCCAGAACATCCAGGAAATTTCTAACACCTGGATTCAAGTGCGGAGTTGCTTTTGAAGCCTGAGGAGGCCTGGATTAAGCAAATGTCCCTGGCTCTCAGGAGGTGTCCCCATGCCACCGAGAGAAGCAAGGCAGCTCCTTTCTTACCAGGGCTGTCCGCATAATCCCCTTCTTCCCTCATGCACCTACCGGTCTCCTTTCTCTGCCTCCTCTCTGCTCAAGAGTTTTCTTAATTTCATGCACAACTACAGATTTAACTTTTACAGTTATTTTTCAAAACTACAAGCGCAAACAACCTTAATAAATTTGTTACGTATGAAAATAAACAAATCGCCACAAAGAATTTAACAATCGACCAGCTATTAACACAGAAGAAAAAACTTTAAACTTCAGAAAAAAACCTGTTTTAAAATACAAAAACAAAGTCATACAGCCCCCTCATAAGGGTTAAAAAGTGAAAGTAACAGCATAAAACATAATCTTGAAACTTATTTCTATTCAGACTTCATTTTATATAATTTATCCCAATGTTGTACAATATATACTTATTTCCAGAACTTAGAAGGTAGTAATGTCTTAAATGAGTAATTGCTGGGTCTCTTTTTGCTTGCTTTTGTGATTCCAGGTGAAGCATGTCAACCTTAAGATTTTCTACATGTCAAAAAGGACAGATTACATTCTATATATCTAACACACAGCAGGTGTTCAGAAGGAAGATGTTATCTGAGAACACATTCACTTTAAGAATAATAAAATTAAAAATTAGAAAATAATGTATTGCTCTGATTCCAACAATTTGCTAATCTTCGAAGAAAAGAAAAACAGTTCTTTTCCTTTTAGAAAGAAATTTTAAAAATTTGGGTTAGTAGCTACATAAATACAATTTGTCAAGCATCAACCTGTAAGTTTCAGAAGACTGTTGAAGACCCTAAAATCTAATCCTGAAATCAAAAGACATTAACTTACTATTACTTTAAAGGGAAAATCCAGGCTAGAAGATCCTGTAGTCCAACCCCCTCATTTGGCAGATGCACGGTAAGGTCCAGATTTTTCCAATATCAATCATGGCAATACTAAACTATCCCACTTCTGGTTCTGGGCCCATTTCATTCCTTTGGGTCAGTGCTGAGTTTCTGATTCACTGGGTAGAACAAGAACCAGCATCTCTACCAAGCTTCCAGAGGGGGTGATCCGCTCTCCCTGCATGACCTGCGTGACCCAACTCTTAACAACCTGGCTGTACAGGCCAGTTACCGTGGAGCTCTGAGAACCACAGAGGCCTTCCCAGTCATTGATGGGGGGCTCCCTGAGTACCCCCCTGCGGGGTCTTCAATGTGCCCTAGAGATTGTAATATTCAGCAAAGTTTGAGAATCACTTGTCTAACAGATGCCACTTAATTACTTTAACTTTCAATTTATCCTGTGGCATTTTTGTCATTTAATGTTTATTTTTCAGGGAACACTAAAGGAATATGGTTGCTTGATTTTACTGGTATCAACTATTAGCTTTATTTGAATTGCTAAAATTTTAACATAAATATCACACTTAATGTTTCTTTAGTGATAGCAAATAAGCGAAAGTAATTTAAAATATACTCAAGTACTTCTTATGCTACCTAAAACATACACTTAAGATTTACATCTCAAAAATAAAAATATAATAGAAAAGCTTACAGATATTTTAGGTTGAAAGTCTATACATGTAGAATACATAGCAGAATTCGTATGTACACAAGAAAACAGTATAAACTACCAACAGGCACTATACACTGTATATAATCTTAGACTATCTACAATAATATGAATGTACAAATTTTTAAAAAGTATCAATATAAACTACCTAATACAAATGTAGCTTTCCAAAGTAAAAGTGAAATCATCTCACATTTTCTCATTAAACTTTCAAGTATAATCTAGTCTTGTCTCACTTTCACAAAAAAGGCTAAAGATTTAAAAATCTGTATTTAATTCCTAATATGATCTCTAATAATACAGGTTTACTAAGAATGTCACTCTGAATGCTCTGAATCCATTTAAATACAAATACAATATAAAAAGTAAATAAAACCAGTTAGGTATTCTAGAAATTTAAATTTTAAGGAGCAAATAAAAATTATCATATCTACAAATCTTTTAAAAAATATTTTCTTGGTACAAAACTCCATCTACAGGGAACTTTGGCATCAAAGCCAGTAGCATCTGCTATCTACTTGGAAGCAGAAATGTGAGGTGCAAATGTATTTTGCTGGTAAATCTTAAATACCTTCATGTTCACTGCTGAAGAACAACTGAGGAAACCAAGACAAAATGTGGTCTACAAAAGGCCATTATTTATACAAATCTGCAATCAGCTGAAAGGACTCCAAACATTTCAGGTGAAGCAACTTGGCTCCAAATTTCTTAGTACAGAACATGAATGTATGAAAATGCTGTAAATAACTTAGTGAAATCTCACAGCATTTCACTATGTGAAATCTCACAACATTTCACTATGTTACCGGCCAAAATGTTCGCCTTCATTTTATTTAGTTGTGTGTTTACATATGTGTATCTATATATACATAAAATATATGTTTAATACATTATTTATTATATATATATTTCATTACACAAGAATACCACTGTCACATGAATGTTGTTTTATACACACGTGTGTGAGCGCACACACACACACACACACAGATGCAGGGGGGCATCTTTACGTGAATACAGAGACCATCAGAAATTGAGTCTGAATGTAAAACAGACACTAGGCACCAACCTATTCCTCTCCCAATTTTGCTAAGTCAAGTCTTCCTTTCTCATCCATATCACACTCCTCAAAAATTGGTGGTATAGGTTCTTTTTTAGATAAAACCAAAATCAAGCCCTATTTGATTCACATTTAGGATTCAGAAACTAACTCTAAATAAACATTTCATGTAAAAAAAACAACTCTGGAATTTTTAAGTCTTTATCCCGTCTGCTTCTCCCCATTCATCCTTACTTTTCAGAGATACTATTCAACTCATATCAAAATATGGTTTTAATTACATTTAAAACAAACAAACTTTTTTCCAGAAGAAACCAACAATATTAAAGTAACACAGGTGGAAATCCTAGAAATTGCATGGCTGCCTTAATAACCCCAAAGAAAACACTTCTTTTAGCCAAACAATTGTAATGTTTGTCTCCTTTTTAGAAATATCTGCTGCCAAAATAAACATTTACATTGGAAGAAGTGTTTTGGCTGTTAAGATGGTACCAAATAAAATGCTTATGTTCTGAAATAAGTATTTTAATCAAAAACCATGTAGCAAAACAGACATACACCAAAGGGTGCAAAAGATACACTGAAGATACAAATTAGAATACCTATTACTTTTTAAAATAATTACCTCCTTAAGAGAACCTGTTCTTAATTCAGTTTTTGCTTAGATTTAAAATAAGTTTAGATGGATCACCTTAACAAAAATAATTAATTTCTATTAATTTTGCCACTTTATCTTGCAAAACAAAGATCATATTCCATGCTATTTACTGTAAAGGTCTTCACAATACAGATGTCTTTAAAAACTAAAAATGTAGTGTTTTCCTATTATAAAAGCACTCATGAACTTAAATCTCATTTTGCTTTCTTTCTTTTTCCCCAGTTTTGTAATTCCAACAGGGATCATATTATGAAACATCTGCAACAAGGTAAGAATAGTTAAAATATCAACCCAATTACCCAAAAAACTCAGGAAAAATCTCAGATTACATAACTGAAATCTGCTTGATATAAATAAACACTTAGCTTCCATAGCCTATTTTTCCTGGGTACTATTTATTTTATATGAAAATCTTTTTAAAGTTGGCAAAAGCCTGTGTGTACATTTATGATCACAGTAGACAAGAATAATAAAACAAAATCTTTGTTCCCCCATGTTTCTGAGCAAAGAATACTTTGGTGTCTTTAAGTTTAAAAAAAAATCTGAGAAACTCAGAAAAAGTCAGATTCTAGCAACCCTGAAAATTACACATCTTCTGTGTAGCTCTCTATTAGATGAAATCAACCAGTGTACTTCTGTTAACCATCCACAGGTTTAAATTCCAGGAGCCTGGAGGCAGAACATTCTCCACAGAGGCATAGAAAATTAATTTCCCCTCTCAGCTCAATGAAAAACCCAACTAGACTAGTTTTTAGGGTACCATATAAAACTAATCTCTTTAGCCATGTATTTGCCTGATGATGTGGTAGAATCAGCAAATGAAAGACCACAATCTAGTCCCAGTTAATAAAGACTAAAATGATGTACTATCATCACGTCATGCTTCAAAGACCCAGTCAAGAATATATTTCAAAAATAAAATTACCACCATATACATCAAGAATCACCAGGTTAACACTAAAATCAAACACTCAGTGGTCAATTCCTCCTGACACTCAGAGACAAAAAATAAACAGTGATACTATCCATGTTAAATTTCATATGAGCACTGCAGTTCTTTCTAACAAAATACTCATTTAAAATTCATATCACAGGAGTGGAATGCCAGCCAGGAATCAAACTGTGACCCCTGAGCCAAAGACAACTTACCACTCAGCTGGTAAGTGGGCAACTCAATTTACAAACTTGAATTCCTGCATTTTAATCCTTTGCAGAAATATATGAGCAATATTAAATGAACTGGATTCGGCTCATTAGAGGTTCACAAACCAAACAAGAAAGCTTTGGAAGCCATCCAAAGCAAAGTCATGCCTAGGTGGTGATGTCCACTCAATAAATATTCAATGTCATAATTATCTTTCAACTTTTTCCCTGAAGAACATAATTAGCCACAACCACAACAATGCTCAGCCAATTACATTAATCCTAGGAGAAGATGGATAGGACTAACAGCCAATCACCGTAGTGCCAGAACCTTGTTTGTGAACAAATTTGTAAGTATCCAAAATTTACAAACAAACTCACTGAAAATTCCTCACCAAACAACACAGACTAAAGCTAACAAAATAAATGTATGTGCTGTAATAACCTTTGCTTAAAACCTTCATTTTTTTCATTTCAAAATTATTAAGAACTGTTCACATGACCTTGCCATCATAAAGCATGTCTCCTTTAAAATGTTCTACACATTCAAAACTGCATTCGCAGCTATTTGTAGTCTTTTAAATTTCAAAACAAGATACTATATTTCAAGGTTGTATTACAACTAAATGAAAGGGTGAAAAAACAATACAGATTATTTAGACCCTTGACTTTTGAGTAACTCAAAATGAAAGGCTGACAATCCTGCAGCCAGGATATTCAGTTTCATACCAGATACACTATTTTCCTTTCATTATCAGAAAGATCTGTGCTTAATTAGAATTGGGCATTTCTTTTAGTTAGCAGTAAAATACCTAATCTAAAATCTTAATTAAAAGTTTGCTGAAATACTTGATGGGCAATCTACATCAATTTGTCCCTTCAAATAAAGCTAAGAGTTATTGGATTTCAAAAGTATACGAGAGCCAAAGGGATTCAATAAAACCAAAAAGCTAACAAAATTGAGATTACTATGTATCTGTACATGTCCTCTACTTTTAGCCTTACACATTTGTGGAAGAAAATAATGAAAAAAAAAATTCCTAGGTAAGGATTGTTCACACACTCTTTCCTTTTGTTTGGCTCCCACTTTGGGACTGCAGATGAAGCCAACATCTAAAACTTCTAGTAAGAATTTAACTCATTCAGATAAAGCGATAAAGGAGCTTGCTATGAACAGCACCTTTGAGAATGACTTTCCATCCTCCCATCAGGAAACATGGTGAAAGGGAAGGTGCGGGAACAGAGAGTGGCGAGCACCTCCAACCTCATCCCACTTCTTATTACATGCTCTCTGCCTGGCTCTCTTCCGGTGGCCAGGGCACCATACAGAACTAATTAGCCCTCCAATAAAGTCAGCTAGAGAGTGCAACTCGGACTTCACCAGCTGGCTGCCTGGGCCTTCTTCCCTCAACTAAGGGCAAAGTAGCTCTAAAACCAAAACAAGTGGGAGAAAGAGAGGAAAAAAGTCGCCACTCTCACCTTACTTTTCATCATTTACAAGTTAGCTTGCCACTCACAATTAGCAGCCTCAACTAAAGATTTTTTACTCTAGGCAGCAAAATATTGCTGGAAGAAAGGAATAATGTGGAAAAAAAATTAAGAGTACCATTAAGTATGAAACTGACTGCTACAATTCTGAGGAGCTAATCCTCAATAACTGAGGGGTGAGATCTTCAGAGATCATCAAAGTCCATTTAAGGGATCAACAGTTTGGATTCAAAGCCTAAGCTACTTCTACCTTCCCCGACAACTGCCTTAATATAAAAATAACACCCAAGCAGGAGCAAAGATAAAGAGGAAAGACAACATAGACTTATACAATACTAGAGTTGCAATAAATTTCAATAAAAAATTAATGATAGGACAGGCGTGGTGGCTCATGCCTGTAATCCTAGCACTCTGGGAGGCCGAGGCAGGCGGATTGTTTGAGCTCAGGAGTTCGAGACCAGCCTGAGCAAGAGCGAGACCCCATCTCTACTAAAAATAGAAAGAAATTAATCGGACAACTAAAAATATATAGAAAAAATTAGCCGGGCATAGTGGCGCATGCCTGTAGTCCCAGCTACTTGGGAGGCCGAGGCAGAAGGATCGCTTGAGCCCAGGAGTTTGAGGT
>RJWJ010015936.1:0-25305 GCA_004363605.1 Indri indri
AGTAAACACATTTTCGACTTACAATATTTTCAGCTTACAATAGATTTATCTGGACATAATGGATCTTAAGTCAAGGAATCCACTTAAGATTGTAAATCAAGAAGCATTTATATATCAAAAGGAAATGGAATCAGTATCTTGAAGAGATATCTGCACTCTCATGTTCATTGCAGCATTATTCACAATAGCCAAGATACAGACCCAATCTAAATGTCTGTTGACAGATGAATGGCTAAAGAAAATGTAGGAAATACAATCATTCCTCAGCATCCACAGGGGATTGGTTCCAGAACCCCTTGAGGACACTAAAATACACAGATGCTCAAGTCCCTTATATAAAACAGTATAGTGTTTGCAGACATCCTCCTGTATACTTTAAATGATCTCTGGATTACTTATAATACCTAACACAATATAAATGCTATGCAAAGAGTTATTATCCTGTGTTTCTAAATTTGTATTATTTTCTATTGTTGTCTTACTTTTTTATTGTTTTTTTCCAAATATTTTCAATCTGAGGTTGATTGAATCTGTGGATGTGGAACAGTGGATACAGAGGGCCAGCTGTATATACAATGGGATATTATTCGGCCTTAAAAAAAGAAGGAAATTCTGCCATTTTTGACAACATAGATGAACCTGGAAGACATTATGCTAAGTGAAATAAGACAAATACTGCACGAGACCAAGACTTACAGAAACAGAAAGTAGATGGATGGTGACCAAGTATTGGGGGGTTGGAGAAATGAGGAGATATTGACCAAAGGGTACAAACTTTCAGTTGCAAAATGAATAAGTTCTGGAGACCTAATGACAGCATGGTGACTATAATTAATAATACTGTATCATATACTTGAAATCTGTGAAGACAGTAGATCTTAGGTATATTCTCACCATAGGAAAAAGAGGTACCTTTGTGAAGTGATGGTTATATTAATTATCCTGATTGTGGTAATCATTTCACAACGTATACCTCTATCAAAACATCACATTATACACCTTAAATATATACAAATCTCACTTGTCATTTATGTCTCAGTAAGAATGAAAGATTATTGATGAGAGAAACATCAATAATCTCTAAAAAAGGTAAGTGGGGTAAATTTGTCAATTACACAAATTATCAGCTATATTCTTTATAACAAGACATAATACTAAAACTTAAAAGGACACCAAGAGGCTGATAGCAAAAAGCAGGGAAAATATGCAAAGCAAATAACCAAAAGAAAGCTGGCATAGCTGTATTACTATTAGGGGGAAAAACAGACCTAAAGTCAAAAGCATTGTAACTAGGATAAATAAGATTATTAAATAATGATAAAAAAATTTGCAAAGATGTTATAATAATCTTGAACCAGTATACATCTAGAAACAGCCTCTAAATATTTAAAGCAAGAATTGACAAGCTTACAAGAAAATGTTGGCAAATCCCCAATCATAATAGAATTTTATATACCATTTTCAGTAACTGACAAATCCAGCAGAAAAAACAATAGTAAGAATATAGAATATTTGGACAACGCCTGGAACACATAGAGAACTCTGTAGATATTCTTTCCAAGCACACATGGATCTTCCCCCAAACAGCAGGCAGCATGTTATGTCATAAAGCAAATATTAACAAATATCAAAGAATTGGTGGCCATGTTCTGTGCTCAGAAAAAAATATTAGTTTTTAGCTATAAAGTAGATACTTTTTTAAATTCCAAGATAATTCTATGACCAACTTTGGATAATAAATATGAAAAACATCAAATGGACAATTTCCTAGGAAAAAAATCTTTTTTTTTTTTTTAAATTCAGTCCCTACAAGGTCAAAAATTGCCAACGCCAACTATGTTGCAAGTAATCATGGCGGTGTATTGGGAAAAGTTTTCAATTAGCAATAATTTACACCTCGGATAAACCTCATTGGCTATAATACTGCCACTGCACAAAGCTAGAAAAAAAAAACAACTTACCAAACACCTGAAAAGATGTGGGAAACTTAACCAGGCTAAAGAAATTGAAATAGTGCTCAAAAATCTGCAAACTTCCCCTCAAAAACTCAACTACAGAAGGTTTTAAAAGTGAGTTCACCATACCTTCAAGGAGTAGATAATTCAGTTTTTACAAAACATTTCATAGAATCAAAAGGGAAAAGTATTCAACCAATTCCATGAGAGCAGTATAACCTTGATACCAAAACTGGGCAAAGACAGTACAAGTAAGAAAAATTATAGGCCAATCTCACTTTGAATGAATATGAAAAAGTCCCAAATAAAACATTGGTAAACTAAAACTAGTAAGGTTCAAAAAAAAAAAAACTATGATCAAATAATGTTTATTCCAGGAATGTAAAATAACACATAAATTTATTAATGTGATTCACCATATTAAAATCTAAAACTGTAAGACTATCTTAAATGCAGGAAAAGCATTTGAGAATTAAGGGAGGGACCTATATTATACAGGATTGTCAGAGAAACCTCCCTGAAAAACTGACATAAGTTGAGACTTAAAGAATAAAGATTCTGCTGGGCACAGTGGTGCATGCCTATAATCCTGGCTACTTGGGAGGCAGAGGTGGGAGGATTGCTTTAGTGCAGGAGTTTAAGACCAGCCTGGGCAACACAGTGAGACCTCATCTCAAAAAAAAAAAAAAAAAAGAAGAAAGATTCTTAGGTTATGAACCAACACTGATAAAATTAGGTTTAAAAAAGGCAATTTGTTTGAAGGATATGATGATACTTACAGGATTAAAAGGATGCCTAAAGCCCAGTCTTGTAAAGACCAATAACCAGTATCTCTAAACTGGCCCACAGAATCAACATTCTCATGCTGGCAGTACCACACCAGCCATTTTCATCACTCTGCTCACAGTTCAAATTCCAGGGAGGGAGCCACTGATCTACCATGTAACACATGCCCATCCCTTGACCAGGGTGCCTTGATTTACTGTTCCATCAGACCATACACCAAAGAACAGAAGTAAAGATATTGGGATTATGTTACCAAAAGAAGATAAATGCTCAGTAAGCACACTCAGTAGAATTGAACAACATTTCAAAGGTCCTGAGGCTGGAACAAGCCTAGCATCTGGATATAAAGAGGAATGGTTACAACAGGAGATATAAATTTAGCGATCTTCATTATAAAAGTAGCATTAAATACGTGGGAATGTATGAGATCATTTATAGGCAGCTTCTTTTGCAGCATTTTAATAAAACCAGTAAACTAAATAAAACATATTTAGAGCTAGCCTAGAGTAAGTCAAGCATGTGACCACCTACACATTATGTTTTGAGCATCCTTGGCTCCTGCCCCCCAATTTTTTCCACATGGAACCCTTACGATGATATCTGAAATTCCAACATTAATCCTTTTCTTTGGATTTGGAAACAAGGCAAATATCTGAGATTCAATTGTGAGCCACTGACACTTCATATTTGATCAATTCTCCCCTCTTCTCAATACTCTCTTGCATATTGCAAGATCAAATATACTTTTCAGGGTAAGAAGGAAAGTCTACAGAATGGGGAACACTGAGCAGAAAAGATGAGAACACATAAGATCTGAGATGGTACTGTCCTAATCTTTGGGTCTTTGATGAAAATGCAAGAGTTTTCTGTACAACTTTAACAC
Source organism: Indri indri (assembly GCA_004363605.1). Classification (NCBI taxonomy): domain Eukaryota; kingdom Metazoa; phylum Chordata; class Mammalia; order Primates; family Indriidae; genus Indri; species Indri indri. Next base: position 3,625 of record RJWJ010015936.1, read on the forward strand.
AAGATAGGGGACAAGACAACAGTATGCAACAGCAGAAGGAAGAGACTGCTAAACATGATGTGTTCGATTTTACCAAATAGGACAGTGGTTAAGGTTAGAATTTAATTTACAAGTTCTGGATTGATATATAATAAAACATTCCCACTAACACAATGATACTTAGTACTTCAATTAGCCTACTGTTAGTTCTATTTTAATTAAGTTGAAAATAAACTGTGTTTTGTAACTACTATTTTCCCCAATACTACTTGTTTTTGTAATTGTAGATTTCACTTCTGTTCACTGCTTGTTATTTCCTCTACCAAGCATGAGTTTGTTCTAGCTATCAATTGCACAATTTCACTTCCTTAAAAGAGTCTGTAGGCCGGGCGCAGTGGCTTACGCCTGTAATCCTAGCACTCTGGAAGGCCGAGGCGGGTAGATCGCTCAAGGTCAAGAGTTCGAGACCAGCCTGAACAAGAGCGAGACCCCCGTCTCTATTAAAAAACAGAAAGAAATGATCTGGACGACTAAAATATATATAAAATAAGCCGGGCATGGTGGTGCATGCCTGTAGTCCCAGCTACTCGGGAGGCTGAGGCAGGAGGATCGCTTGAGCCCAGGAGTTTGAGGTTACTGTGAGCTAGGCTGACTCCATGGCACTCACTCTAGCCCAGGCAATAGAGCCAGACTCTGTCTCAAAAAAAAAAAAAAAAAAAAAAAAAGTCTGTACATCTAGTGATGAGCTCTATAGTCTGGAAATTCTCCCAACTTCCATCCTGATTATGGCTAAGTCTTAGCAATCTTAGCAAATTAATAAGATGCATCTGTCCCTGGTTTGTTCATTTCCAAAAATAAAGACATGAAGGAACTCTTTAATTGTGTTTGCCATGTGTTCAAATGAACAAATTAAAGACACTAGGTGGGTTAGATAGTAATAATAACCAAATAATGCAAGATTAAAATCACTGTTTTGTGAAACTATTTTAAGGGTACTTTAAAGAACAATATTTTCCTGCTTTTCTTGTATTAAGTTGGGAGGGTGCTTGGACAAAATCTCTTCCTCTTTACAAATACTTTTTTAAAAATCTCCGTATAGTTTCTAGTTCCTTGCTATTCAAAGTATGGTTCAGGGAGCTTGTTAGAATTGAAAATCTCAGGTCCCACTCTAAAAATACTCAGTGAAAATCCACATATTAAGAGGATCATCGGGTGATTCAAATGCATGTTTATGCTTTCTCAGATGGAAAGAACAGAACCTAATGACAAATTTTGAAGTTACAATAACTAAAGCATAATTAGCATTAAAAACAGATGCTATCAATTCTTTCTCAACATATCAGTATTGACATTTTAATGCTAAAACAGATACTTCTAAGGTAAATAGCATTGTAAAGGACCACCAATCATTCAGCATTTCTTTACAATACTATTTACCACGTGACATAAAATTTACTTGTTATTCTGTATATAACATATAACATGTATGTCATGTATCAATATATCATAAATCAGAAAATATTTTAAAGTCAATTTAAACATGTAATTATCTCAAAGCTTTTTAAAGAAAACTAAAGAGTTAAACTGCAAAATGGAGAATGCCATACTTTAAGCCCAGAAATAAGAATCACATAACTGATTTCCATATTTGAAATGTAGGAAAAGCCAGGTGGTGCACAGCTGTAGTCCTAGCTACTCTGAAGGCTGAAGCAGGAGGATTGCTAAAACATTAGTCACTGATTATTGCATAGCTGTTTCTTTTTCACCATTATCCAGATCTTCTTATATTTTTCTCTTTCTCTTTCTCCTTGGTACGTGTCATGTTCCTATTTATTTGTGTTCCCTGAAATTAATCTAATTTCTTTCCTACCATTATTCCTAGCAAGCAATCCCTTTCCTAGTTCTCTATGTTTATTTTGTCTTATTTACTTTTTCCATTTTATCCCTACTATTTGACCATTCTTTTTAAACAGAGCTCCGTTATTTATTGGTTACTTAATTGTATTTGCCCTCTCCCCTATTCCCTACTTCTCCTTTGCTTCCTCTCCACCCCAAACACACGCATGTACACACTAGACTGGAAGCTCTATGCCTTATTTAAACAACTGCAATAATCCAGCACACAACAGCGCCTGGCACATAGTAGGGGCTCAGTATTGTCAGGCTCAGAAAATGATACCCCAAAGCATGAAGCTTTGACATGCTGAGTACTTTGAACTAAAGGAGACTGGAATTCCTCAGAAGCAGGCTCATAAGCGAAGTCTCTGACCTTCTCCTGTCCTCCGGTTTCCCACCCTCTTCCAACCTCAAAGGAGTCATAGAAACCAGAATTCCTCTTCCTCAAGCAGGTCATAAAAACTAGAACTGCTCTCCTTCAAAGCAAGCCATAAGACCTAGAAAGATCACTCTCTCTCTTCTCTCTTGAAGATCCTTGATCCAGAGCAGTCCTGTCCTATACCTGGGAAGAAGGAATGCTACAGCCAAGGAGTGCTGGCTGCAAACTTTGGATAGGTGAAGAAAGATATCATGCCGGCTCGGCGTGGTGGCTCAGGCCTGTAATCCTAGCATTTTGGGAGGCTGAGGCGGGAGGATGGCTCCAGGTCAGGAGTTCGAGACCAGCCTGAGCAAGAGGGAGACCCTGTCTCTACTAAAAAATATAAAGAAATTAGCCGAACAACTAAAAATATATAGAAAAAATTAGCCGGACATGGTGGCACATGCCTGTAGTCCCAGCTACTTGGGAGCCTGAGGCAGAAGGATTGCTTGAGCCCAGGAGTTTGAGGCTGCTATGAGCTAGCCTGACGCCATGGCACTCTAGCCCGGGCAACAGAGTGAGACTCTGTCTCAAAAAAAAGAAAAAGAAAGATATCATGCCTTTCCGCCCCTACAGTACATATGTATTGAATGAATAAATGAATGAACAATGTATCTTCATCTCAAATCAAATGTGTCTTCACTTCCATCCATCTATTTTGTTTGTACCTCTCTTATCACATTTTATCCTATAATACAGTTCCTGGTTCAGGTGTCTCTCTTATCACATTTTATCCTGTAATACAGTTCCTGGTTCAGGTGTTTTGGACATCAGTCATCTTCCCTACTTACGGCGAAACCCTTAAGGTCATATTCACCACCAAATCTTCCAAAGACCTAGCATATCCCATTGCATGTAGAAGGCCTCCAGGAGGCTGATTAAATTAATGTGAAAAACTCCTAGAAAAAGAAAAAATAAACTCAAAAAAGACTTCTAGATATAAAGCAAGCTGATCCTAAAATGCAACAAAAAGAATTTTCAAGTCTAATCCTTATCATTTCAAGCTGTCCCTAAATTGCTAAGAATTTTTCAAGTCTGGAGATGGAGCTGCAGACAGAATTGGAACCTCTGGCTAAAGTGTGGTCATGTTTCTCCAGTATTACCTCAATGAACAGGGAGAGCGGGTCTATACGCTGAAGAAATTTGACCCAATGGGACAACAGACTTGCTCAGCCCACCCGGCTCAGTTCTCCCCAGATGACAAATACTCGTGACACCGAATCACCAACAAGAAACACTTCAAGGTGCTCATGACCCAGCAACTGCGCCCTGTCCTCTGAGGGTCCCTTAAATTTCATGTTTCTTCTGCTGCCCCTCAGAGACTCCGTAACCAAACTCTTCAATCTGTGAGCCATGAAGTCATTTTACCAGCCATGCTCTTTGGAATCCAGTCTTATCATGGCCTTTGATCATGCTTCTGTGAGGCAGTCATGGTAGCATCCCCCAGAAAGGGAACAAGGTTGACTCTTTTTTTTTTTTCACATTTTAAATTACTGCCAGGTTATTAAAGATAAAATGATTTGAAAAAAAAAAAGAATTTTTCAAGTCTACTTATTATTACATTGTCATAATACAAGGCAACTTTTAATGACACTAATCTATAATAATTTAGCTTGTTTATTCATCCACTACAAGGGTCTGGGCTAGGCCACCAAGGATACAAAGGTGATTAAGACACTGCCCCTCCACCAAGAAGCTCACGGTCTAATGAAGGGAGGCTGACACTGCCACATTAATAATAAATGGAATGCAGTATAAAAGGCCCTATAGTTAAAGAATGTATGATGCAATGGGGGAATAGACAAAGAGGTCAATATTCCCAGGGAGATCAAGAAGGCTTCTTGGAAGGACTGATTTGGGCTTTTTTTTTTTATTTTATTTCATTTAATGCATTCATATGATTCCAAATTTAAAAAGATAATACAAACACTGACAACACTAAATGCTGGTGAGGATATGGAGAAATGGGAATTCTCATTCATTCCTATTGGGAAGGCAAAATAGTACAGACACTCTGGAAGACAGTTTGGCAGTTTCTTATAAAACTAAACATAATCTTACAATATGATCCAGCAGCTGTGATCTTTGGTATATACCCAAAGAACTTGAAAACTTATGTCCACACAAAACCCTGCATATGAGTATTTACACCAGTTTTATTTATAATTTCCAAAACTTGGAAGCAACCAAGATGTCCTTCAGTAGGTTATTGACAGGGTTGGGAAATGGGGGAAGAGAGGAAGCAATGAAAACAGGCAGAGCATGGAGGAATTTTAGGGCAGTGAAACTATGCTCTATGATATCATAACAGTGGATACATGTCATTATACATTTGTCAAAACACATAGAACGCACAACACCAAGAGTGAACCCTAATGTAAACTACATACTTTGATACTTTGGGTTATAATGATATGTCAATGTAGGTTCATCATTTGTTTTAAAATAAGTACCATTCTGATTCAGGATTTTGATAGTGGAGGACAATGTCATGTGTTGGGGGCACGGGGTATATGGGAACTCTCTACTTTCTACTCAATTATGCTGTGAACTTAAAACTGCTCTGTAAAAGAAAGTCTATTTTTTAAAAAAGATAATACAGTAAAAATATTGCTCTCATCCTCAATCCCTAAATGCTCAAGTTTCCTCTCCTTAGGCACACCAACATTTCTAGTTTCCTGAATATATTTCCAGGGATTTTGAGGACTATACAAATGATGTGTCTATATATATACCTATAGATAGGCTTTCCCCCTATTTTTCCACAAATGGTAACATACCCACACACTGTGTTTTGCACCTTGCTTTTTTCACTTAATTATATACCTTGAAGATTTTTCCATATTGGTATAGAAAAAACCTCTTTGTTCTTTTTAATAGCTGTATAGCATTGTATGAATGAAAAATAATTTATTTAGTCAGTCCCCTATTGATGGACATGAAATGTGTTTCCAATCTTTTGCTATCACAAATAACTGCAATGAATAATGTCATATTTACATTGTTTTGAAAATAGGCATATATATTTGTGAGGATAAAGTCTTAGGGAATTTTTAGGTCAAAGAATACATGTATTTATAATTTTAATATATATTTCCAAATTTTCCTTTATATGGGGTTGTACCAAATAACACTCCCTATGTAAAAGTATTATTTGAACAGACTCAGCAAGAATATGTAATCGAACATTTGGATCTTTTCCAACTACCCAGTAAAAAATGGCATCATGTTATAGTTTTTATGAGTACTCTTTATATATTAAGGAAATTAGCCTTTTATCTGTAATATGAGTTACAAATACTTGTCCCGTTTTGTCTTTGGCCTTATACTAAATGATTTTGCCATGCAGATTTTTTTAATGAAGTTGAATTTATCAATGTTTTCTTTTATGGTTTCAGGATTTTCTGTCACAATTAGAAAGGTCATATCACTCAAGGTGATTTTTAAGAATCTCAAAAATATTAGAACACTAGGCTGGGTGTGGTGGGTCACGCTAGCACTCTGGAAGGCTGAGGTAGGGATCACTTAAGGTGAGGAGTTTGAGACCAGCCGGAACAAGAATGAGACCCCATCTCTACCGAAAATAGAAAAAATTAGCCAGGCATGGTGGTCCATGCCTGTGGTCCGAGCTACTTGGGAGGCAGATGAAGGAGGATCACTTGAGCCCAGGAGTTTGAAGTTGCTATGAGCTAGGATGACACCAGGTCACTCTAGCCTGGGTGACAGAGCAAGACTCTGTCTCAAAAAATAAAAAATAAAAATAAATTAGAATACTAATGTTTTCACGATTCTATTATTTATGTTTAAATCTTTGACTCATTTTTAATTTCTCCTCATGTAAGATAAAAAGTATAGCTCCACTTTTGTTTTTATTCAGGTAACTATCTGGTTAATCTAACACTATTATTTGAATAATATATCTTATTTCCCCCCTCCATCCCCACTGATGCTAGATGCTGCTTTTATCATATACTAAATTCTGGTACATATTTGAGTCCATTTCTATGCTTTCTATTTCTGCATTGATTTTTCTGACTTTTCATGTGCCAGTTCTATACTGTTTTAATTATCGTAGCCTTACAACATATTATAACATCTGAACGATGAGTGCCCCTCGTTATTCTTCTTTTACAGAATTTTTCTAGCTATCCTTACTTGTTTATTTTCCTACATAAATTTTAAAACCATCCTATCCAGTTAAAAAAAATACTGTTGGTATTTTTATTGAGATAATATTAATTTATAGATTAACTTAGGAAGAATTGATGACTTTACTGATTTGGGACCTTCTTTCCAAGGTTATGGTATGCCCATCTACTTGTGTGTGTGTGTGTTGTGTGTCTGTGTGTATGTATGTGTGTGTATATATATATACATATACATATATATATATTTTTTTTTTTTTAGAGACAGGGTCTCACTATGTTGCCCAGATTGGAGTGCAGTGGCTATTCACAGGCACAATCATAGTGTAGTAAAGCCTTCAACTCCTCAGCTCAAGCAGTCTTCCCACTCCAGCCTCCCTCAGAGCTGGGATTATAAGCACATGCCACCACACCCAGCCTATATGTCTTCTATATCTATTGTTTCTAAAAATTATTCATTTATGTGTATTAATTTTAAACACAGGATTTTTTTTGGTTTAACATTATGTCTTCTAAGATATGGATAATTTGACTTACTCTTTTCCAATTTTTATCTTTCTTGACAAAAAATATTGGCTAATATCTTGAGAACAACGCTAAATAACAATTGTACTAACTGACATCCTTATCTTGTTCCAAAGGAAGTTGAATTTCGACAGGTAAATATGAGTTAGAATTCTTAGAATCTCACTCTGTTGCCCTGGGTAGAGTGTAGTGGCATCAATGTAGCTCACTGCAGCCTCTAACACCTGGGCTCAAGCGATCCTCCTGTCTCAGCCTCCCGAGTAGCTGGGACTACAGGTGTGCACCATGACACCCGGCTAATTTTTCTATTTTCAGTAGAGACAGAGGTCACTCTTTCTCAGGTTGGTCTCGAACTCCTGAGCTCAAGCAATCCTCCCACCTCGGCCTCCCAGAGTGCTAGGATTTTAGGCATGAGCCACCACACCCAGCTAAGAGGGGTGCCTAACTTTCCTGACAAAGTGGCTCCCATCTACTGAGGGCAATTCTTTGGAGAAGGCAAAGAATTGTGCAGCTATGAAGCCTTAGCAATAGATATTCACAGCAGCTGCCAGAGGGGGAGGGGCAATGTGTTAGCAAGGCACCAAAAGATCACTAACTACATCCTACATTATTAATATGCTATCAAAATGGCAACAGCATAAGAAGATATCATGTTACAACATATTTGAAAAATATAAAACAAAAAGAGTTACCTTTGTAATGAAATCCTTTGCCCTTTCTATGCTTTTCATTTTCTCAAATTTCTTACAGTTGGAACTCAGGCTAGGAATCAGAAGAAAATCGGTCAACAGATTAACATTTACTGCGCACCTATCGTGTGACTCACATTGCGCTAAGTGGTGTTAAGAATAAAAAGAAATGCAAGATGAGGATTCTGCCCTAGTCAGGAGGCATTTCAGGAAGAAGACAAGATTTACGTATATGAATAAATGATCAGACAAAATAGCATTAAACCAAGTGTATCATACTGGCTATTTCAGAGAAGAGTCTCAGAATACAGTTCCAATAAAATGCTTACTCTATAAACTTGAGTAATGGTACTTAATATCTCCACTCACTGTTTTTTTAATATCCTATGTTTTCAGAGACGAAGTCTTGCTCTGTTGCCCAGGCTGGAGTGCAATGACTATTTGTAGGCATGATCATGGCACACTACATCCCTGAACTCCTGGCCTCAAATGATCCTACTGCCTCAGCCTCCCAAGTGGTTGGGACTACAGGCACATGCCATCATGCCCAGCTTATTCATTCACTTATTGAGTGGGGTTTGAAATATTTCCCACCAACACTAAGGGGGATTGAAGGAGATAACAATAGTAAATTGTTCTAAATAACTTAAAGGCAAGGACTAAAAGAAATGCCAACTATATTGTGTTGCTCTTTAGCAGATCCTATTATGCAGAGTTGGGAAGAGAAAGCCACAGAGTCATTTGCCTACACATTCATCTCCCTGGTGCAAGTGGGTATTGTTCTGTACCCCGTGGCAGGATTAGAAATACTGCCAGGGAACAAGTACACAAACTTGTTATGGAAACCAGAATGCTTCAGCTTGGAGTTATTTACAGAGAACTTTCAGGATTATTACATTCAATAAAATCAACTCTTATTTTGCTTCAACCTGTGCTAGTGCATCCCAAAGAGCTATCTTTAAGGGTTCTTCAATCAGCTATACTTGAATAAATTTGAATTCAAGAGTCAGTAGATGATGGTCACATCACAAAAGTGTGTAATTTATATCTAGCATCTTTGTATTACATGTTTGAGCTTGTTCACACTTGCCTCAACCATTGTCGAGTTTGCTGGTTTCCATAATATAAGAACAAGGCAACTGCCTTCAGCAGAGAAACATTTCCTCCAAGGCAGCTGCATCTGTGTTGCCTGATACAGTAATACTGTGGGACCAGGCTCTTCACATTTCCTCAGCTTACCTTTGAGGCTAGACAGTGACTGCTGCCTCTGGCTATCATATTTGCCATTAATTGTGAATTGAAATTTTTCCAGCTATCCAGTAGGATCTTAGAAACAAGTTTTTGTTGAAAACGTAATTGCACAATGAGGATTTTCATATCCTTTGAAGGATCTTTTGAACCATTTGATGTTTCAGCAGATGAAACTGTAGAGGCTGTCAAGCTGATGATAAAGGTATGTACTTTGTTCCTGAGCCACCAAAATGTATATTCATTTTAGCTATGCAATGCAGTTTAAAACACACATGGGGTAGAGTACTATCAGCAAACAGGGAACTAAAACTATTTGAAAATATCATCATTTGTTTACATGATAGATCAATAAGAAGACAGCAAATCTGGAGGTGTTAGACAAGAAAGCAAACTGAGCCAGGAAATTGTCAGGAAAAAAACAGTTTCACTTCTCTTTAAAGAATGTGTGGGTTGTGCATGGGTCCAATGATATAATTGCAATTCTTCATAAAAGGACAAAAGCAAGACACTAACTTTAGGCTATGTTAAGTGGAATATGCCAGTTATCAGATAGATGCCTTATTTGGTTGAGCAAGCAACTATAAAATAGCAAAGCAGAGAGGACTTTAGAGAACTTGTAAGCTACAGCTTCACTTTGCATTCAGGAAAACTGATGCTTAGAGAGACTAACCATCTTACCTAGGCTCACAGAGCCAGAAAAATAAAATTTAGATGCAATATCTTCCTTATAAATGTCTTATAAATATTCACTCTAAAATGAAAATTAGGCAAAATGTTTAGTTCACAACCATCAAATATTTAACTTGGAGATGGTCATTCCCATTTGCTAAGGAGCATTTACTTAACCATGGTTACATGATATTCGGTAGATTACTGTGATCACTGAAATCTAGTTCTTCCAACACAGGGATCTTAGCCTTTATGTGTCAGGAATCCCTTTGGAAGTCTGATAAAGCCTACGGGATTCTTCTTAGGATGTCTTTAAATGCATAAAATAAAATATATATGATAAAAAGGAAACCAGTTATATTGAAATACAATTTTCAAATATTAAGTAGCAAATGTGTGATATAGTGACATGTGGGCTTCTTTATTAACCAATTAACTGACAAGTTCTAGCAATGTATCTAGTAACTATTGTACTTCCAAAGTAGGGATCAGTATAAATATTTTGAGATATCTGCAACAACCATAAGGTGATACGAAAATATCTGTGATTTCCATTAGTGACAAAGTCACAGGTACAGCTCCTTTAGTTTGCTGCCTACATGCATAACTGAAGGAAAATCTAAATTTCATTTGGAGTGAATAAAATGAAGATGTGGTTTTTTTCCCCATCTAAATTCTATTTATAAACTATTTGTGAGGTCTCCAAGTTAAGAACCCCTGTTTAATACTTCTTCCCTTTGTCCCAAACAATTATAATGCTCAGTGGAAAAACCTAAAAGAAAAGTGATTACATTTATGGTCCAGTAATTTAGAGATATTCTGTTTTCATAATATGCTATTGATTTTTAAGGATTACTTCCACATTCCTCTCTCTGAAGACAAACAAGGCAGGCGGTATCTGGAGCTGATGTATGCTGGAGCTGCTCTAAAGGACAACTGGAGTCTTGCTGATGTTGGAATATCTTTCTGCTCAACTCTCAAATGCTCTGTTAAGGTATGATAATCAGAATAACCTTTGTCCAAGATGTCTATCTCATTTTGAATAAAGTTGTGGATAAGTCAACCAAAGTAATTTCAATACTTAGAAAGAGTATTTCTCTTCCCTTTGTATCATTGGTCTTTTGCATGCTTTGCACTGTAAAGGGAAGTAAGATATGGAAACGGGACAGAGTTCCCCGTTGTTTACTCCTTCTCCCCTTTCCTTCCCCTGTCCCTTTTGCTGCCTGCCCCACCCAGCCATCACAGAGATCACCACAAACGAACACGAGAACAAGGGCAAGGGCCGACCTACAATATTGATGTGGGAAGAAGAGGATTTGGTCAGTTCAGTGGGGCCACAATGATTAGGGGCAGTGCATTGAGGAAGGAGAAGAAATTCTCAGCAAAAATAAGAGTGAAGGAGAAGTTTCCGCATTCAAATACAGATAGATAGCCTTTCAAATTAGGTGTACACACAGTGGAGATAGCCTTTTTCATTTATAAAGTGTCTTTAATCAATAGTGGTTAACTTGGGATGAATGGCTGGGCTTAAAGAATCTTAAAGAACTCTAAAATTGTAAAATACACAAAATTACGTATATGCTTGGAGATTTTCTGGGTAGATCTTTAACTTTCAGCAATTTTTTAAAGGGATGAGTGGCCCAAAGAATTTAAAAGCTGCTACTCTAAGGTAGAAGTATTATTCTGTACTAGTTCTTTAGGCTATATGAAAACATGAACCTCAAAGGAACTTAGTACAGTACACATTCTCCACTAAATGGGGAACTAATTTTCTCATATCTAACATTAAAAAATTTTTCATGGTAGTCAAAGTTAACTCTTTCTTTCAATTATAAAAGAAAGGGATACTGGCCCCCAGTTTCCCTCCCCCAAAACAACCTACGTTCATAGTTTTACTTAGAAAAATATTTCATAAATTGTGCCAATAAAGCATCATCTATCACAGTAATACAAGCTTTGCACTGAACTCTAACCTTTTCCTGGAGTTCTAAACTGCTAATGACATGAATAGTATGTAGAGGTAAAAGAGTTTATTCAAGAAAGCCAGGACGGAATATAATTATGAGTCACAAGACTGGTCAACACAGAGGGTTTAATTAAAAACTCTCAAGTTCCGTGAAATCTTATTAAACTTACTCTTCACTCTGTACAGTAGAATTATATTTAGCAAATTTCTATCACTAACTTTGGGATGGAGAATACATCTTTAAGTTGAAGGAAAAGAATTACCTAAATATTGTTTTCTATCCTTAGTTCCTATTTAGTTAGATGATAAAACAGACCTATTCCAAAAGTCTATACTATTTACTATATGTGTGTAATAACAGTCCAAAATGAGTTTACCATGACAATGGTAAATACTTTATGAAAATACCCCATGCCTCAAAGAATGCAGTCGTATCAGCTCTATAATGTTCAATGTATCTCATGTAACCAAAGGCTGCTTTCCAAGTCATGTTATTATTTTATTGCATAAATATATATACATATATATTTATATTTACATATAAATTTAAGTAGTACCTTTCCTATTTAATGGTTTTTAATATGTTACTTTGTGCAAATTAGTTCTACCTTCTGAGAATCTAGGAAAGCTAGAATCTCTTAATTTTGGTACAACTTAGAAATACCGTAATGTGAACCAAAAACTTTTGCAAAGTTCAAAAACTTGGAAGTAAGCAGTTCTCTTTTTAAAAAGGTACAAGTATATATTATGTCTCATGAAATAAATCCAAGATATTTGGCTTTTTATTGTGCTTATATTTTTGTGAGTGATTACAAGGTTTTGCTTGTGTGAAAAGAGGGAAAGACACCAGATAAATACAGAAATGATCTTCCCTTAAATACATTTTTAAAATAGTCAATACTTTTTCCAGTTTCCCTGCATATTATAACTTTTTTCCCTTAATAATAATATAGAGACATTTGGAAAAGGAAGTGGGGGAAGCGATATAAGAATAGTAAGGAAGGAACATTGCATTGACTTTTCCTTCTTTGGAAAAGAACTCCTGTAGAAGCCATAAGAAATCTTTTCTGTGGCATATATCTCTAAGTTCCGTTAATACAGGAGTCAGTCCTGGCCATCCATTGCTGATGCTGTTGCAGTTCACTGTGTTCCTATAAATCATGGCACAAAACATTGCAAAAGGCTATGGTTTTTGTCTGGCATGCAGACCTTTGCCTCCTCCATTTTGACTTGTGTTATTATGGAAACTATTACTTGAGTTTTGTTCACTGGTGTCACCCAGTGCATAGAATAGTACCAGGCACATAGTAGGCTGTACATAAGTATGTGTTGAATGAATGAGTTGACAAAAGCTTGAGAAGTAAAATATGAACAGTAACAAGTAGATAGAGATGCATTTCAGGAATTGGATTCCTTTTCTTACTGTGGCATCTCCTCTGCCTCTCTACCATAAAGGCAAAACACTTCCCAGTATTCTTGCCTTTTCTCCTGACTAGCATCAGCATGCTTAGTTGCAAGCAGCAGAAACAAACCCTGGATAATTTAAGCACAAAATAAATATTAATAATTGAAAGGCTACTGGTAGGTCACAGTCTTTCCAGGAAGATTGGAGAATCAGTCTCAGAGATTACACAGCCAGAAATAGCATCATGCCCCAGAACTAGTCCAGGAAGGTCACCACTGCAGCTACCACTGAGCTCTCAAAACACGCACTGGACATTCTGCCAGTCCTGCTGCCAGGCCAGCAATGCTGCAGAAATGCCACTGTGAAAATTCTCTGTGTCTGCTGCTTCTCTGCCTTACTAGCTCCTAATTTAAAATGGGGATGGATGAGTAGGCCTAATTGGGAGCACCTTATCACAAGTCCATGCCTTACGCAAAGGGGACAACTATGTGGCAGGTTGGGCCTTCTAGAGCATGAAGTGGACTCAGTCTCTCTAAGACTCATTTTGGTTTCCCAGACTTGCACCAACCAAGTGCTATGGTCAAAGCATGGTTAATCCCTTCTGATATCCTTGGAATGTTGTGAAAAGCTGTTTTATGGTGAGAGATTGGGTTAACTGCAAAAACCACTGAGTAGATGTCTATCAGATAAGTTGGAGAAGTTTGTACTATATTCGAGGTTTAAAATTGATTCAGAATGATAAATGTTTTAGCTTTCAAAAGGCATTATTAATGTATAAACACCAAAATCTAGGAGATACATATATGCTTTTGCATTTTGAGTACATTTTCATATACAAAAGCATGTATAAACATGTTTCTTAAAAATGTGTAATTACAAATGAAACACACTTCTAAAAAAATGACTGTCTTTTCTAACATGAGCCATAACAAAAAGTATGGGAAGAATTTGGTGAAGAAAAGTATTTCAGTTCAGTGTCCTAGAATCCAAGTATAACCTCTCCAGGATAAAAGAGGAGAAGTTTATGAAGCCATCTCGACTAGAATTCATTCAGTTCAACAAAAACAAATATTATTTCCCCTTTTTGTTCACTCTGGAACAGTTGGGGCAAGTTTCTGCTTATTTCGTGCTGCAACTCCAAAATAGAAAAATATAAAAATGCAGAACTTGAGTAAAAAAGTACAACAGTGTTCAAAACTTGTACTAACGTCTGTTTTCTTTAAGTCTATTTCTTTTTAACTTTTCCTTTTTTATTGTTAATGTACATGCATGCATTTACAGTGAGTTTGCATTTGCTTTTGAAGACAAAAGTGAAATTATTCCCATGAAATAGAATGTATTTGTTTTTTTGAAAAGAAAGACACCGTGTGTATCTCCTACTATGGTGTTTTGGTTTGTTTGTGTCTTAGTTTGTATCTTATCAGTTTGTGTCCTATAAAGAGAAAATCCAATTTTATATGTGTCCAATAATGATTTGTGTATGGTATTGTTTATTTAATGGCATCTGACTTCCTTGAGTGTAACTGCCCAGTCTTCCTTGATTCAGAATACTTGAGGAGGAATAACTACAGATAGAGAGGTAGAGAGATGCCTTCTCTTATGTGGATAAGGTAGGTTAGCAGGTTGCTATTAATTGGCATCTACTGGCTCCCTCTTCTTACAACCAACATGAAGAAGTGTCTCTAACGAGTGTGCCTCATTACAACTTAAAATGGGTTTTTCCACAAGGAAACAAGGTTTATAAAATGGTGGATATATAGAATTAAAATGGTGCAATGAGAACTATGTTCCAGATATATTATAGATTAAATGGGCCTGGATGTCATTCCACATTTATTATTTATTTATATGATAAAAAGCTCACTGAGTGCTAAAAGAAAAAAAAATGAACAGTTTCTGTAGGTGTTAATTTTCTTGATATTTAAGAACCTGGCTTCATTAATAATTGATAATATTTTCTTCCTTGCACTTTCTTCATCTAAAGAATTCTAGATATTTTGCAATTCTCCCTTGTTACTACTTGTTCCAGAGTGAGCTATATGGATATCTACATTATAGATACTTATCTTTATAAATATATGATTACTCATATTCTGAGAAGCTTCTTTTTAACTTGTTTCTCTAACATCATATAGTAACTGGTTAACAGTTAAGAGTAACCTGAAACCAGGTGTGGTGGTGAGTGCCCAGCTATTTGGGAGCCTGAGGTGAGAACTCCTGAGCCCTGGAGTTCAAGGCCAGTAGTTCAAGAACAGCCTGAGGGAAAGTGAAACCCCTGTCTCTACAAAAAATAGAAAAATTAGCCAGGCATGGTGGTATGCACATGTACTTCCAGCTAGTTGGAAGGCTTCGGCAGGAGGATCGCTTGAGCCCAGGAGTCTGAGGTTGCAGTGAGCTAGGATGATGCCACTGCACTCTAGCCCAGGCAACAGAGCAAGACCCTGTCTCAAAAAAAAAAAAAAAAAAAAAAATTCACTGAAGGTTAAGAATCCACAGCGGAAGGGAGGAGTGTTTTCTAAAGTAACACCTCTTATGTATCTGGGTCTATAGATAAGAAGTAAGAATGGTCTCAAAGCCCTGCCAAGTCTCTTTCACTAATCCAAAGTAGGGAGACTCATTAATATCCTCAGGACAGAAGAGCTTGCACTTCTCAGACCAGAAGTCAGAGAACTCAGCTGGCCATTGCTTTCACCCTTCACAGCCATGTTGTGGGAGCTAGAGGTGCTCAGTGCCACCCTCTGAAATGCTTGTCCCTCCAGACAATAAGTTCCCTCCTTTTCTTCCCCTTTAGGAAGAAGACAAGCCTATTCTCTATGTGTTCAACGGTGTGACCCAGGAGACAATGCCAATAATGGAGGGCACTTCCCTTCTTGGTAAAAAAGTATCTGATCTGAGAACACTGGTAACTCTGAGATGTGGCTTCCCTGTGAGTGTTTACTGTCTTCGGACCCCAAAGGGACTGGAGATGTACGACTGCAACACCCTTAAGGACTACCGGACTGATATTGGTACTGCCCACTACATTTGATAGCAGTTACCACTCAGCACTAGGGTTCTTTGACACCAGATTTTGCAGCTTTTCAAGAGAAAGTGGAAATCTGGATTTTTATATGCAATCTGTTAACTTTATTTATATATTTATTTTTAAATAGTTAATATATTTACACGATTTGAATATCAAAGTATAAAAGGATGTGTAGTGGTAAGACTCCCTCTCTCTCCTGGCCCTTCAAGCGCTCAATTCCCTCTCCACAGGCAACCATCATTGCTTTGAAGATTTAGAATCAAAAGCATTTCCAAATTAAATCTCAACAAATGGAGGTATTATTTCTAAATTGAAACCTCCGTAAGGTCATTGTGGATGTAAATTATCAACACATCACTTTTGTATCTGGATCTATAGACTAAGACATAAGAAGGGTCTCACAGCCCTGTCAAATTTTGTTCTAAAAGCAAGATTCATTAATATACTCAGGATAGAAAAGCAAAAAACAGACCATTTTATCTTTTTCTCTTTCAAAATATATTTCAAGAATATATTCCTATATATTCTTGAAGTTCAAGTACATATTCTTTTTCTCCTTTTGGTAGCAAGTGGTAGCATATGATACACACTATTCTGAACCCTGCTTTTTGCAATCTCATTTTAAAATGTTGCTAGTTATATTAAAATAATCTGTTTAACAGTGTGAAGCCAGCACCGTGCTGGCTGAAAAGCTGCCTTAGTGGACTGGCACTTAGGCCTGGGGGACAGATTACAACCTCTCTTTAAACACTATACTTCTAGGTCATGTCTGCTGTAGCCAAAGATCAATAAGACAGACTCGAAGGCTGTCAGATTTGTTTTAAGCATATTAGAAAATGGCTAAAATCTTATAGAAATTACCACCTGAGGTGAATGAATGTTTGCTGACAATTAGCACATATTTAGATTAACATTATGTGGTAATTAATACTTGTTGCAATGGATTTGAGTTCTCTCAACCTATACATAGGGCTTTGTGAGAATCCTTGCGTTAAGTAGTTTTGCTTTTTATAACTGCTAAATTTGCATTTATTGATACTTCTCCTGACTGTTATATTTACTTAGCATTATTCTTTCATGCTATTTTAAATTGAGGCTCTCAAAACTTTGACATCAATTATTGTCCCTATTTTTAACCAGAGGAAGTGAAGTTCCAGGATTTATCCTCAGAGTACTTCACTATAAAGCACATACCTGTTCTGCATGCTTGTTGAAGGGTAAACCCCTGCCCAGAACACAATGGAGGCTTATAGGAGGAAGGGAACACAGTGGCATTGTCCCCAAGCAACTGAAAATCTAGTTATTTAATGAAATACCAAAGGATAAAACAAAACTAGAATAAACTCTGGATGACTGTTCTTTAGGCCTATATTACTCAGATTATGATGAGACATTTTTTAAAGCTAGAAGAGGATTTAAAATGGCTTGGCCAAACCCCAACTTTTACAGATTTTAAAAAAGCAAAGCTTCTGAATGATTAAACCACTTGCTCAGGGTGTGTGAAGGGCAACACATCAACCTCTTAAAATGACTCTCTGTAAGGGGGAGCTTTAGGGAATGTGTGTTTTCAGATACAAGGTTAAGAGCCTAAGCATGATCTGGGTGACTGCTTTGGCCACCATGAGAACACAGGGCATTGGAGGAGAGGCAAGGAAAGAAGGACCTCAAAGGGAAAGGAGGAAGGGTTCTTTGGCCTGCTTCATGCTTTTGCCAAAAGCACCAGTAGCATTCCTTAAGCATCCAGCCCTTTTAACTAGAGGGTAAAGGAGTCCTGGATCAGCTTGTCTTCCAGGTTCTCTCCTTTCCAGTCAATGAGTCATCCCTGCTACTACCAGGAATTGAGCCTTGACCCCTTTTCCAAAGTCAGCAGAACATCAGGACGTTTTGGAGAAGCAGTCCATGTTGAAAATCAAATTTTTAAGTAGCTCAATTAGTCACTGCACACACTAGCTCATACAGAAATACACAAAGCTGCCTCTGCACCCAGGGCATTTACAGTACGGTGGCAGAAATGAAGCATGTACATATACTCATTTATAATCCAATAAGCCAGCTCAATGTAGGCTGAAGGAGTCAAGGGAAGGCATTCTGGAGAATGTGGGGCTGGAACACAAAACAATACAGCAACTATGGATCAGATATCTGAGAGGAGGAAGGAAAAGCATTCCAGGCTTCTAGACCGAGAGAAAAACATGAGTCACGGGTTCACAGACATGGGTTTATCCCAGGGAGAAAGCAGGAGACTGTTCTAACAAGTGGAGGAGCCTTGCTGAGAACACTGGGAAACAGAGCTGAGGGCAAATGGAGAAGGGAGTCAGAGGGGAGATGACAGAGTACAGGCTTAAAGTGATTGCAACCAGAGCCATGTACATTCTAGAACAGAAATGCTTTAAGAGAAGTTTAATCTGGTAGCAAACAATACAAAATATAGAAAGGGGTGAGGAGAGCCTGCAGGTGGCATGATGCACTAACAGGCCATTTGACAGTCTCAGAATTAATTAATTATGCTAGAATGGAAGAGACAAATCTGAGAAACATAGGAAGAAGAGACAGGATATCACACTAGATCACATTTAAGAAGTGGGAAGCACCAAAGCTCTGACACTGGGACAGTGGTGGGGAAATTGTGAAAAGGTGTTATGCTCTGGGTCCTAAGCTTGAGAGATGAGGAAAGTCAGAGAGTACTTTTTATTAAGTTATTCAGCTAGTCAGTTAGTGGCAAAGCTGTATGTACACCTGAGGTCTAATTCTGCTGCACTATAAACATGGAGCTAGGGCTTGAGTGATGTTTTGGGTTTGCAGATACTGACATAGGTGTCCTGCCCATGGAGGTGGGGGTCGAGCTCTAGGAGAGGCATTTTCCTTAGAAAGTAAATATAGACAGGGATGTATCAAGGGCCAAGGGCTGGTGTCAGGACAAGCAGATAGAAGTCTGAGTCTAGAGGAGAACTGGGGCTTTGTATTGTAACAGATGATGAAAAGACTGTTCTCAGGATGCTGGTAAAAGACCAAAGATAATTATGAGAAAAATTTTGAATGAGGATTAAAGGTTATTGGTGGGCTCAGAGAAAGCAGCTTTAATAAAGTGGATGGAGAATGAAAGATTACAGGAATTAAGAAGGAGATAAGTAATGAGGGGAAGGGGGGCTTTTTTGGTGGTAGAACATTTAATGACTAACTTATCAAGGATCTGTCAAGCTAAACATATCTTAATATTTGGGATTTTGCAACTTGAGGCTTAGTGGTACGTCACATAGGACCAATACACCACACACACATATACACACACACACACACGCACACACAGACACACACACATACACACACAGACACACACACATACACCCCTTTTCTTGCATCAACCTATATGATACAGATGTTCATTTTAGCCCCATTTCTAGCTTTGAAATCTCTGCCCTGGGTTTTGCTTTCCTCTTGCTGATCTACATGATTATCTGCTTGTTATTCTGTCTATATTTTATATATGCTCATAAACTGATATTCATCCTTTCTAGAACAGGGAGTACCTAAACGAATGAGTGAATGAATGAATGCCTTTCCTTTATAGGATGATGCCAGTTGGTGCTTTTCACTATGAATGCTGTATGGCATGTATTTATGCCTTCTGAGCACATCGCATCTGAAAAACCATTCCAGGAGCAGGGTGTTGTCAGCTCAGACCCTGATATCTGGGCTGGCTCCAGGGTCCTTCTACCAGCACTTAGGCCCATGAAAACCCATGGTGTCATTTTAATTACTTTTATTAATAAGAAAACTGAAACTCAGAGAAGTTAAGTGATCTGATCAAGGTCATAATGCTAATAAACAGTAATCATATACCCAGGATTGGGCTCTTTCTAACAGTTTACACTGCCAAACCAGTAAGCCTTTTTTGATACCCTTTAAGTTTTGATCAACATTTTATTTTGTTTTCCCTATCAGGGGAAACCCAAACCAAAGAAATGGTTTTCATATTCTGGAAGAAAAAGTTCAAATCAAATAGGCAGATATTGACTCCTGGAATATGACTGAAGAATCCAGAAACTTGGGAGTCAGGGGCATGTGAGGAGAGGCTGGGGACGATGACCCAGAAAGGGCACTGGTGCTCCTGTCTGCTTTCCTGTGGCCTGGGCATGGTAGATGGGTTTGCAAGTAGAGAATAGGTAGATCCAGGTTTGGTAAAACTCATACAATTTTGTGGGTCCTCTTTTAAAAAAAAAAAATCCAAAATTAAGAATAGAGAATTAGACGTTAAATTGCAAGGCAGTAAGGAGCCCTAAAGCTTAAGTTTCATTAGTTTTCCTCTCTCTTCAGTAATAGGTTTTAGTGGTATTTTCTGGAGCAACATAGCATTTTTCAAGTACATTTCTATTTCCCAACAGAATTCCTAAGCTTATGAAGGAATTTAATGCATGACGAAGAAGGCATTACAAGTCAATTGGGAAGAAAAGATTGTCCAATAAATGGTGTTGGCTAACTTGCTTAGAAATTCTCTTGATAATCGGAAGTTGAGCATTAAGAGAAAAACAATCCATTGTTATCTTCATTCTTTCATAAATCAGGACTGCTTCACTGAAAGGAAATGAATTGATAGTTGTAACACCGGTAATATTTGCTACCAGACAGAAAATTAAAGTGGAATAAAATACGGGGCTTGATGGAGGTACCCCACCAAAGTTAAGGAGGATTTAAATTGTACAGCCTTCTCTGTAGTTTTCATAATCAGGTCTCATCAGCAGTAGGTAGGTTGAGCTAGGGATAGGTGAGATTTTGAGGTTAAGCAACTATAGGGAAGGACAGATGAGCCAGAAAAACCCCACCTGTAGACATTGAGCATGGAGAGGTTAGACTGAAATAAGTCCTACTGGTAGGGGTCCTGTTTGCAAGGTCTTTTTCCAGTGCTAATCATGAGAATTAAACATTTTATAAGAAAGTTTAAGCACTACAAAAAGCTTTAGAGAAACTTAATCTATTGTGGCAAGTATGGTCCATATTTTGTTTTTTTGTTTTTTTTTTTTTTTTGAGACAGAGTCTCACTCTCTTGCCTGGGCTAGAGTGCCATGGCGTCAGCCTAGCTCACAGCAACCTCAAACTCCCGGGCTCAAGCGATCCTCCTGCCTCAGCCTCCCAAGTAGCTGGGACTACAGGCATGCACCACCATGCCTGGCTAATTTTTTCTATTTTCTTTTAGTTGTTTGGCTAATTTCTTTCTATTTATAGTAGAGATGGGGTCTCGCTCTTGCTCAGGCTGGTCTCGAATTCCTGAGCTCAAACAATCCATCCACCTCGGCCTCCCAGAGTGCTAGGATTACAGGCGTGAGCCACCGCGCCGGCCAATGGTCCTTATTTTGGAAAATGTTTATCAAGGTATTTCTACAGAATAGCCACAGAGCCATTACTTTATCTCTACAGAATAATTCCACAATTCTGCAGCAAGGAGAGTAAACTCTCCCAGCTGAGACCAGGTTTATGAGCTTTGAGGCAGTTTAGCGGAATGAGGGTAGTAAAGCAGATCAGACTCTCTGAGTAAACAAGCATGTAAACAGGAACCAACTCACAAAAGAGAGCAAGTCCAAGGTCAAGAAATACAAAATCATAAAAAGGAGTAATGGAGGAAGAGCCTTATTTCAAGATTACAAGTTATAAGATAGAATGTCCAGTAAGGGAGGGACCAGCAGGGAGACATATACCTTGTTGCACTTCTATCTGTGGA
>RJWJ010015936.1:25405-35422 GCA_004363605.1 Indri indri
AAAAAAAAAAAAAAAAAAAAAGAAGAAGAAGAAGGCTAAGGAAAGATGCCTGGAAAACACAAGCCTGAAGGACAAAGTGGATGTGGTGTCACAGAAAGAACAGACTTTTGACTAGCAAGTGATAAATTCTCCAGCAGCAGTGAATTACCTCTATGTTCGCAACAGAACAGCTCCCGTTTCACAAAGGATAAAACAAGCATATAAGCTGGTGAGCATCATTCAACTTCCTCACAGCCCACTTGCAAGCTAAAGGCCCAAGAAGGCTGTTCGTCCTGCCATGGGTTTCTTAGTTTCCTCTTCCAATGTAGTATCTTTAGTTTACATGGTAATATATATAGCAGCATTGAATCAATGTCTACAGTACTGTTTTTAAGATAGCTGCAAAAATATTTAGCATTATATGCAATCACTGAGCAGATGAGAGAATGGTAATGCACAGAAGCTAAACGGCTTTTCCAAGCCAATAAAAGCCTAAGCTAAAAATAGCATCCCTGTCTCCTTGTTCCAAGGTTACTTTTCATTTTGCATCTAGCACATTTCCTCTGTTTGAGGAAAGCTATCATTAGAAGTTTTATGGATTGCCAAACCACAGTGCTGAGCTGAAATCATAAACTACCTCTCTTGATCCACAGGCACAACACTTCGGTTGGATGTCTGGGATGGATGGAAGGAATTTCTGATGGGTTGTCTCCTTGGACAAAAACTGAAAGTCCAACGCTATTTATCAAAAGAAGGACCAGTACTCAAGTATGGGAGATTAACATTAAATTAATTTAGCAAATGCTGTAACGTTTTACTGAACTTCCATCAGACATTAAGCCTGCAACTCACTCTGCAGCTGGGGTGCTGCTTGATGCCAGTTCCACTTAGCGTGTCCCAACCAGACATTGTTACTGAGATATTTGCTGGAACAAAACAGTAAGGATGCTACCAGGGCTGACAGTCTTTGGTGACTGGTTGCAATTCAGGTAGACTTTCCTCAGGAAATATCAACTACAGTTGAGCCTTGAATAACATAGGAGTTAGAGGTGCTAACTCCTCATGCAGTCAAAAGTCTTCATATAAATTTTGACTCCCCCAAAATTTTAGTAATAGCCTACTGTTGACTGGAATCCTTACTGATAACATAAACAGTCAATTAACATATTTTGTTTCTTACAAATACATTTACAAATAAAGTAAGCAAGAGAAAATAAAATGTTATAAAGAAAATCATAAGGAAGAGAAAATATATTTACTATTCTTTAAGTGGAAGCAGATCATCATAAAGGTCTTCATCCTTGTCATCTTCATGTTGACTAGGCAGAGAGAGAAGGAGTTGGTCCTGCTGTCTCAGGGGTGGCAGAGGCAGAAGAAAATCCACGCATAAGTGGACACATGCAGTTCAAACTTGTATTGTTCAAAGGCCAACTGAAATTAAATAGGTAACTTCTATTGGGTTTGGATATCAGACTTTTAGCAACACTTTTTTTTTCCAAGACAGGGTCTTGCTTTGTTGCCCAGGCTGGAGTGCAGTGGCATGATCATAGCTCACTGCCACCTCAAACTCCTGGGCTCAAGTGATCCTCTTGCCTCGGCCTCCTGAGTAGCTGGGACTATAAGCGTGTACCACCATGCCCGGCTAATTTTTGTATTTTTTGTAGAGGTGGGGTCTCATTATGTTGTTCAGGCCAGTTTCAAACTCAAGCGATCCTCCCGCCTTGGCGTCCCAAAGTGCTGAGATTATAGGCATGAACCACCACGCGTGGCCTTTAGCAACACTTTTAAAGGCTGTCAGAATAAATACAAATGGTCCTTGGCTTACAGTGTTTTTTGTTTTTTTTTAATGTCTAAAATTTTTTTTTTATTTTTTTTTTACTTCGGGGTATTGTGAGGGTACAAACCTTATGGTCACACTTTATGTCTTTGCCTCACCCAAGTGCGGGTTAAAGGCATGCCCTTCCCCCCTACAGTGCTCAACTTACAGTGATTTAACTTAGATTTTTTGACTTTAGAAGGGTGTGAAAGTGATATGCTTTCAGTAGAAATCATACTTCGAGTGCACATACGACCATTCTGTTTTTCCCTTTCAGTACAGTATTCAATAAATTACAAGAGATATTCAACACTTTATTACAAAATAGGCTTTGTGTTAGATGACTTTGCCCAAATGTAGGCTAATGTAAGTGTTCTGAGCACATTTAAGTTTCCCTAGGCTAAGCTATGATGTTCGGTAGGTTACATGTATTAAATGCATTTTTGACTTGTGATATTTTCAACTTCAATGATTGGTTTATCGGGATATAGCTCCAGCATAAGTCAAGGAGCATCTGTACCTTGACATTTTCACATTCAGTTATTTAAAAAAAAAAAACACACACACACACATGATAGTTGATTGGCTAAAAACATCGTCCACCTCTTCCTAAGCTCACATGTAACCTTTCAAACTACATCTAATAGAAGCATTCACACTTTTGCCATGCACGAAGTGTAACAAGTGTGGCTGGAGCAGTGGAGGAGGGTAGGCTTGGAGAAGCAGGTGGGCATTTTAATGTATTAATGCAGCCAGCAGCTTCCCAAATATATAAGTTGCATTAACTTTTAGGTTTTAATTCAGTGGTATTTTAGAACAGTGCCCCCTCGTGGGTGATTTAATCATGTTTTGCAGAAGCCCACACACCCACCAAGAGCTCCAAGGCTCTGTGAAATAGTAGATTGGAATAGCAGCTTTTAGAATTTTATAAAATATTCAAATATTTCACATTAATTTCTATTGTGAGCTAGTGATATCTTTTTTCATGTTCTAAATCCAAAGAAATAGCTGTGTCATATTGTTACTTTTAATAGTGTATATTTATTGAATACTTTCTTTGTGGCAGACACTGTGTTATACTTATTACCTCATTTAATACTTATAACAATTTAATGAGGTGAATACTTTTTTTTGAGACAGAGTCTCACTCTCTTGCCTGGGCTAGAGTGACGTGGCATCAGCCTAGCTCACAGCAACCTCAAACTCCTGGGCTCAAGCGATCCTCCTGCCTCAGCCTCCCCAGTAGCTGGGACTACAGGCACGTGCCACCATGCCCGGCTACTTTTTTCTATTTTTAGTTGTTTGGCCAATTTCTTTCTATTTTTAGTAGAGACGGCGTCTCGCTCTTGCTCAGGCTGAGAGGTGAATACTTTTTTATCTTGTTTTACAGATGAGGAAACTGAGATTAGGAAACCTGTCCAGTGTTACACAGCAAGCAAGGGCAGAACTGGGTACTGGATTCTGACAGTTTAGTGCTTAACCATCTACACTTAACAATTTTTAAGTAAAATCTAAGAGCTCAAAGAATGTAAATCACCAGACTAAAAAGCTCCTTTTTTTCCTCTATGCTTAATATTCTTCCTGAGCATTTGATTTTTATGAGAAAGACAATCACTCCAAGGAAACCAGTTTGAATTATTTACATATGCACAGTAGGATAATATGTGTAAGCGGGACCTGTGCAATTTAACCTGTATATCACTATCTGCCTTTTCTGAAAACATTTTTTAGGTAAAAGTTAAGAAGAAATAAACATTTTAACTAGAATGCTTTGTGAGTATTTAGTGTAACTGCTTTGTCTGTTTGCTGACTTAATAAACACCTCCTCCCCACTTGTTTTACTTATTCAGGTATCAGAAAAGAGTAGCGCTATACATTGCCGCCTTTTACGGGTACGTTGAACTCACTGAATGGGCCCTGAAGCAGGGTGTGAGGCCTCACGAAGCGGTCGGTGTTCACCCCTATCGAGCATGGTGCCATGAAGCCCTTCATGCAGATGTCTCTAAATGCCCCATTCATGCAGCTGCAGAAGCGGGCCAACTGCTGATTCTAAAGGCCTTTGTCAACTGCAGTGTGTTGTGCCTGGAATGCAAAAATGCGGCAGGACAAACTCCCCTGAACATAGCTTTCAAACACAAACATAAAGACTGTGTATTATATTTGCTGAGTAAAATGTGGTCCATGGTTTCTTTTCTGAAAATTTCAGTCCCAATGAGGATTTATATTAAAATAAAACAATGGGTCCTCAGAGCTAAGAGTCACGGCCTCCATAAAAGCCAGCTTTGCGGAGCAAGAGTCTTTGGGGCAAAAGTTGGAGACACTGTAATGGTGGATGGTTTTACCGAACCAAAAATGACCTCCAAGAGCTGGCATAAGGCTGAGAACAAGGATTCACAAAGCACCGTGCGCAAGCTACAACCTCTCATGGAACAAACTGCAAACAGGAAACCAAGCAATCCTTTGGCAATTTCACAGCCAGATACAAGAGAACAAACCCTCAAATTTCCTCCACTGGTAGATGCAAATACATTCTCTGAATTACAAAGACATCAACAACAAAATCAGAAAAAAATTACTGCCACATCTAGGAAACGACAAAACCTCATAAAAAATATATATCTTCCCCAATTTCCTCTACCTTCTGTTTCAAGAGTGGGATATTCACACCCATCATTTTACTATGCAACGCCCAGTGCTGACTTTTTACTAAGGTCCTCCTTCGCATCTTTCTCAGAACACAGTGGGAAGACTCCAAGGGAGAACGCAATCTACTGTTTAGCTATGGCAAGGTAATGCTTTCTCTTTAACCATATAAAGAGCAAACTTTTAATAAGGCAGGTCTAGGGCAAGGAATAGTCCATGAAGCTCTACTATGCCACACAAAGTAATACAAGTTTTTCCAATGCATCAATCCCCAACTTCAAGGACCTCATCTTAACCTTGTGACTAGGGAAAATGAATTGATACTATTGACCAATCCAATCTATGTAGTGCCTTACTACATAGGAGGAAAAGAGATACAGTGAAAACAGTTGTATTGATTAGCTAGGTCCCTGCTGCTGCTGCTTTTTTTTTTTTTAAGCTAATAAGAAATTGTTGATTGTAATTAAATGGAGGAGAGGGAAACTTGAAATATGAGAGAAAGACATCAAAAGTGTCATGGAAGACTAGATGGTAATGAAATGGGAGGAAAGAAAGGAACAATTTAATGAAAAATTCAACCATAAAGACTTGAGTTGACTTATTAGATAGATATCTTACAAGATATATGGGTTGGGTAGATCTATATTGGATAGAGTGCTAGAATTGACATTAATATTTAAGGTGGGTTAAAAATCTAATTCATTCGCATATTTAAAGAGATAAGCAAGTAATCAGAAGTAGACTTTTCAGGCACATTCATTTCATAAGATAGATAAATTTTGGTCAATAGATTTCACTGAAGACACAACTCCGATTAGATCTCAGGCCCCACCCATTACTAATTAGGTATTACTGGATGCCAATATTACAGTAGAAGTATAGATTTAAGAGTGGCTTTTCCCCATACTCAGTGTAATGAGAAGGAAAGAAAAAACAAGGCTAGATTGTTTTATTTGCCTTTCTGTATTGGTCTTTAGTTCACCTCTGCTTTATTTCAGCTAGGTTGTTGCCACCTAGCGGTGAGAGTAATTTGGGCTGTAAAATTGGCAAAATTCAAGATCTGACATAATGAGGTTGACAACAGATGAAGACACTGCTGAACAGCTTTAGTCTTTGTCATTTGTGAGACTAGCGTGTATAAAAAGAGATCATCTAAAATTCATAGTGTTTTCTATGAAAATAATTAATTGAAAAAATTACATAGCCAATCTTAAAATCAAGCTGTAAACATAAGAAAGAAAATACTGCTTTGTTACATCAACAGATGCATGTTAAAAATGAGTTTATTTTTCAAACATTCAGTAAGTGTTTATTATGGCCCAGTGCTGCACTAGGCAGAATAGAGATGTGCAGAAGTGTCTGTGTTTAAGGTGGACAAATGTGTGGTTTTAGATGAGAAAAGCTGCCAGTGTCTATTGTGTGGAGTGCTTCCTTAGGAGGGAGGAGATACTGAGTTATAAAATATACCGTAAAATGCATAAAGAGCACTAATATCACATGTATGGACTGTTGGATTTTTACATTTTCATATATCCATGTAAGCACCACTCAGATCAGATGCAAACTATTTCTAGCACCGCAAAAATTTCACACATGCCCCTTTCCAATCAATAATCCCTCTGAAATATAACATTATTCTGATCTTTATCACCTAAGATTAATTTAGCCTGTCCTTGAACTTCACATAAAGGGCATCATATGGCACATACCTTTTAGGTCTGCTCAACATATTACCTATGAGATTCATCCCTGTGTTTGTGTGTATTGATTGTTCTTCTTTCTACGTAGTATTCCATTTTTATGTAGTATTCCATATCTTTATCTGTTTTCCTATTGATGAAAATTTGGGTTGTTTCTAATTTGAAAACTATTCTGAATAAAAATGTATGATTGTTCTTTTATATGAGGTTTGGTAGACATTTGCATTCATTTCTCTTGACTCTATACCTAGGAATGGAATTGCTGGGTCATAAGGAAAGTTTATGTTTAGTAAACATTTCCAAACAGTTTTCCAAAGAGGTTGTACTAGTGTGCTGTTTTTTTGTAACTATTATTTCAATAGGATTAGAGTTATTAAGGAGAGGTAATTTCAAGGTCAAGAAGGAAATTGCTGGGGAAAATATTTCATTAAAGAAAGAGGTTAGTGCAGAAGGGAGACTCATAGGAGAAGAGGTGGTCAGTCTGATTGTGCACTTACTCTGGCAGGGTTACTCCAAGCAAATCCTCTTTCCATTTTTTTCCCAATATTTTTCTCTTGCTTCTATTCATAGCCCCCTCTTCCTCCCCATCTGTTTTCCACCCTCTTTCCATTGCATCTTCCCAAGATCTGTTCCACCTTCCTTTGTTGGTGGGCTACAAAGAGGAAGGGGAGACCTACAGTCTCATGCCCCTAAACACTCTTCTTGCTCTGGTTCATGATCCTCATAGGAGTCATGAAAGCACTTATGTCTACATGAAGCAGCCAGTCAAGCCAGGCAGGCAGGTATTCTGAGCATTCCTCTAAATGACCAGTGCAGCTCTTGTGCCAAAAAGATACAAACATAAGGAGTGGATGCACACTATCTTGATGGCTACATGTACCACCACCAAGCTAGTATCATAGCCAGGAGACTGGGAGGAACCTAATGTAATCCTTCTTGATGCTGACCCAAGGAATTGGTTCAGAGTGGATAAAGTGGCCATCAGATGTTCCTGATTGTATAAAAAGCGGTGTCTCCCAAACCAGGACCTCGGACGTGTCATTTGGCATCACATGAAAGTATTTGCTGGACCACATGTCATTCAAGAACTCTACCTTTATATGCATGAAAATATACCTCTCAGGTTGACTCCAAGATAGTAGTGCTAATTTGGGTCTGGGTTGGTAAGCACAAGTAGCTGGCATAGATATGACAGTGACTGAGGCCAGAAGGTCGCACAGAGTCTCATTCTTCAGCCTAGAAGATAGTGTAGGCTTTAACAGATCAAAGGATATATCCAAGATACGTCTAGAAAACAGTCTTCCTTATTGCTTATTGTCTAATTCCAGTGAGGTTTATGTGACCTAGAAGTCCAGTTTAGTAAAGATTCAAATGTACAGGATTGGTCCAGAAGGTTGAGAGTTTGAGTTGACCATCTATGGCCATACTACCCTGAACATGCCTAATCTCATCTGATCTCAGAAGCTAAGCAGGGTCAGGCCTGGTCAGTATTTGAAGGGGAGAGTTTGAGTGGACCAAGAATAGACAGTAATCCCAAATGCTGACTCTGATGGGCTTTTTGTGCTCTGGATAAAGATACAGCTCTCTGTTTTTATTCTTTATAAAAAGGCATGTCTTGTGCACTTTGTTCACTTTTTGTATCTCCAGTACATAGAGTAGTGCCTGGCATAGAGTAAGTGCTCAATAAATGGTTTTTGAATGAATGCAGAAAAGCCAGGCTTCAAATGCCAGAGAGTAAATTAGGATAGGCTCTGAGCCTAGGAAGAGCTATGATATGCATCAGAAGGGAGAGAGAGGACTTCAAATTAGGTCAGGTGGGATACAGAGAAAGAATAAAAGTGCCTGAGTGATTTCCTTAAGGCTTAAGACCTGATTTTATGGGCAGCATGGGTAGGTTAACCCAGTTTAGAGCGCCCAGGGAGACATAGCCATTGAGGTAAAGCAAAGAGTTAATCCAGAACAAAAAAGGTGAATCAGGCAGACATGGACCTGCTTC
Organism: Indri indri; assembly: GCA_004363605.1. Lineage (NCBI taxonomy): Eukaryota > Metazoa > Chordata > Mammalia > Primates > Indriidae > Indri > Indri indri. Next base: position 33,540 of record RJWJ010015936.1, read on the forward strand.
AGATGTTTGAAACACTATGGTACTTTTATGCAAGGTTACTCCTAACAGATTGAGTGAAAGCCCTTTGAAAATCTATAGGACTTTGCCAGACAAAGAGGGTGGTGGTGAGGGAAAGGATCCAGGTAAAGGTAGTATCATGGTCAAAGGCACTGCTTGTGAGAGGGCAAGCAAGAAATGTAGTTTTCAGGAAAGTAAGCAGATTTGCAAAACACATTTTAGGGGACAGAGAGAGACTGTCTGGAGGTGAGACCAGCAAGGTAGAGTGTACCTACCTTAAGAAGTATCTTGTGTGCCCAACTGGAGAATGTTTCTTATTCCCCTTTCCATGGAGTAAGAGGTGGGTGAAAACTCATGGAAGTTTTTTTTTCTTAATATAAGGTAAGTCATATAATCAGTTTTTGCTTGTTTTTGAAGACAAACTTGGTGGAGGCATGTAGAAGACTCACTGGGAAGGTGTTGAAAGACTACAGGAGAGTTAGGATGCTGCAATAAGAGAAGCAAGAGACCATAAAGACCTAGACTAGAACAGTAGCAGTTAGGGAGAAAGGGAAAGGCCAAATATGAGAGATATTTCAGGAGAATAACCTACAAAATTTGGTCACTAATTGGGTGTGGAAGTGGAGAAAGAAGATATTGAGTTTTGTTTCCATTAATAGCTTTGGAGATGGTGAGGATAGCAAAGTCAATGTGTAAGAACAAGGATACAGAAGGGGCACAAGTTAGGAAGAAGATAAAAGATATGTTAATTTGGAAGTGTCTGTAGGATAAATACTTTTATTTGGTAATTGGAGATATGCAACTTTTAAGGAAGGTCAGGATTTAGGAGTCATGGATAAGGGAATTGAAGCAATGAGTAAATGAGGACTCTTAGGATAGGGGTGTGGGAAAAAAGGAGCCAATGTAGACTCTTGGAGGACACCAACATTTAAGGGGATGTAAAACCCCTCTGTAACAAATCACATTTGCATCCTATAAAGTGAAAGTAATCCTATTCAAATTTACAAATCTTTATTAGTATATAGCCAGAGAATGGCTGCCATAAAACATTAAGTTCCATTGCATTTCAGTTAAAGACTATAAAAATATCTGATATCTTTTCAATGAAAAACCCTAATATGAGTTTGTGGGGGGAAAGAGGGAATTGGGGAGAAGAGGTCAGTGAGTATGTGATGTATGGGGATACCCAGGGAGGACAAATCGAAAAAGTTTCAATCCAGAGAATTCTACTTGACATTGAGTGGCTTTCTATTAATAGTCATGGATTCTAAACTTCTAGTATTGCCTTCGGAAAATATCATTCCCACTACATCACAGAGAACTGGTTTTAGGAAGAATCCTATTTTACATCCTGTCTACATAAGATAAACTAGCAACAGCTACAAAACCAACCTAAAGATTTTCATCCTTTCAGTTATGTATGGGGACAAGATTGGATCTCCTCATAAATTATGACTTGTTTTCTTGCAGTGCCTTTAAAGAGAAACAATGGCTCCAGCAGTTAGAAATAGCAAGAGTCCTGGCCAAAAAGAGCATTTCTAACCTGACTATCCATGGAGGCCTGACAGCACATGAAAACCCTCCAGAAATTGTGCTTTGAAAAGTCATGACAACCCCAGCTTGGACAAAGGCCTGATCAAATAGAATCTCCAGTTCTAATGTTAACATTTCTAATAACAATTACAACACTATCATCTCTAATAACGGTTCTAATGCCAGCGGTTCTAATGCTACACAGCTTTCAACAGGATATTTAATATTTAACACCATGTTTTCTTGGACTCCATCACCCTAAGTGAAAATTTAGGGCCTTTGTTTAATTTTTTGTGTAAAGAATCTGAGGAAGAATTCATAAGAACTGAGAACAGTAGTTTTCTATGGGGTGG